>JADWQK010001175.1:0-76370 GCA_017933935.1 Sesamia nonagrioides | reverse complement strand
GTTAGTTCTTGAAAGTATAAACCGTGCTTTAAGAAGTATTTCGGACATTTTAATACCGAAGCAACTGCTTACAGTTATTAAAAATATTTTGCAAAATTCTATCAAAGTCACGGAGTGTGTGGCATGTGCCACAGGCGTTGCAAAAAATACTGGGACGAAATTGATACGAGAGCATGAGTCAGCAACAGCCAGTGGCAGCAAAATGAGAACTCCTACTAAAGCAAAAAGACAAAAGAAGAAATATTTCGACGGGTTTTCCTTAACAGCTTTAAGAAATAATAAAGATTCAATGTATACGGTGAGGAGAGAAATACCCACAATGCGCAAAATCTTGGCGGCTTCAAAAGTAGACCTTAATTATACTGGTAGTGAAACTACATTAAGAAAAATAATTAAATGTGATTTAGGCTACTAATTTAAACAATGCTACCAAAAAAGACGCCCTAATTCAAAGACCCCAAATTCAAGCGTGGAGGGCTAAATATTTACGACGTATGAAAGAAAATGACTCGCTTGGTAATAACAAAAGACCCGTTATTTATCTCGACGAAACGTGGATACATGCACACTACACGGTAGAAAAATGTTGGCAAACAACAACCGATGGAGTGAGACGGAACGACAGTCCCGGCCGCCGATGGATAATAGTTCACGCGGGAAGTTAAAGCGGTTTTGTTGACAATGCCCTTTTAATGTTTAAAGCAGACACCAAAACGGGGGATTACTATGATCAAATGAATGCTGATAATTTCACCAAGTTGCTTA
The DNA here is from genome assembly GCA_017933935.1 of Sesamia nonagrioides. Classification (NCBI taxonomy): domain Eukaryota; kingdom Metazoa; phylum Arthropoda; class Insecta; order Lepidoptera; family Noctuidae; genus Sesamia; species Sesamia nonagrioides. The sequence continues at coordinate 75,605 of JADWQK010001175.1, read as the reverse complement.
CAGAAAAAATAGTACCCAACATACCACGCAACTCTAAAATTGTGATGGACAACGCCCCTTATCACAGTAGGGATGAGAATAGGCCACCAAGTATGAACAATAAAAAACAGTTGATTGTTGAGACTTTCCCAACGACACTACAAAACCTGAACTGTATTTAATAATAATAAATAACAATTTTACAATGTATGACTACACATTATGTAACCTCATATATGTTTTATTTTTTATTATTATTTATATGGTTGTCTCTTAATATTAATACTGAATAAAGTTTATTATTTATTAATTAAACGGCACAGACCGCCGAAAAATTATAAAATTGACAATTTATTAGCCTATGGCCTATGGCCATTGGTAATCTAACGACTTCATGGCCATTAGCAATGGCCATGAAGTCGTTAGATTACCACCTTACAACTGCGACCTCAACCCCATTGAGTACATCTGGAACCTGGTAAAGATAAGGGTGTCAGAAAAGAATGTGGAGCAGTTGGAAAGTCGCATTGAAGCTCTGACGTTGGAGTCGTTGGCGTCAATAACTCCAGATGACTGGCGAAAGGAAGTCAATCATGTTAAACGGCTTGAAGAGGAATAAATACTGGAATAAAGATCGAATAACTGACGAGTTATTTGTCATAAATACGGCGACGATAGTGAATCGGAAACGACAGACACAGAAAGCAGTTATGATTCGGAAGACTATATACATTTTTTACATATTATCCTGGTTTTATTTATAAGCTGATAGATGTAGGTAGTAATTAAAACATGACTACTACACAGTGGACTCTGGTTCAATTCCCGCTCGCAAATTAACAGAAATGTAGTTAGAAAAAAATAGTATACATGTAAGAAAGATATACGAATAAGTATATTTTTCTTACGTCTACAAAAATTATTTCCTTGAAATTCTTAATAATGAAAGTTTATTTGTCAGAATATGGGTGAGTAGGTATACCTACGAAAGAATGTTAAATGCAAAATTAATATTAATTTTATTATACATACTCTCTTTATAAAGAGTGTAATAAAATTATAAAATACAAATAAACCCTTAAACCTAATATTAATTTATACATACACTCTTTATAAAGAGTGTAATAAAATTATAAAATACAAATAAACCCTTAACCCTAATATTAATTTTGCATTTAACATTCTTTTGCTAGCTGTCCTTTTGTGTGACAGATGACGTCACAACGCTATTATTGTGACAAGGTTCCATCGCAATATCATCGTGCGGGGCTAGTAATTAATGTGCGCATTGTGTATAAATATAAAGAGGGTAAACGGGTTTTGGGGCATTAAGATTGTTTTGTAAGGTGCACAGAAAAATATTCCTAATGTGTCTTAATGTAAGACTGGTGTTTACTTGAAGAGCTATGAAATGTTTACTTAGTAAAAGTTGTACAAATGATATTACTTAAATTATATTGCTTGCTTTGGAACTGTTTTGCCGCTGTTTGTATGCAGAATGTTATCAAATTGTTGCAGAAATATAGAAACCATTTTTTTTGTACTATTGGATGTATAAATCATATTATATAATTTATTTATTATTATTACCATTCTACATTTATACATTATTCTATAATTTTATAATGAATGTATTATGTCTTTTGAACTCAAGTTGCCAGTGTTTATAGTTAAGTATAACAATTATAAACAGTAATAGTTAAGAAGTGTTAATAACCTTTATGATATCACTCAAATAATACATTGTAAATGAATTTATTAACACTTTTTGTTTGTTTGCAAGTTAAGTCTTATTTTTTTAATATACTTTATTGTACACCATAAACATACATTAATAGAAAAATACATTCAACACTACAAAATATAGGAAAGAAATTATACTTACATAATGTAATAAAGAAATGTTAGGCACAGTGCACACAGCTGCAGGTGCAGTGGAATGCAATTATAGACAATTTAATATAAACCTTAACTATCTTAACATACTGTCTACATAGGCCCAGCGCACACAGCTGGAGGCGTGGCGGAGTGCATAACCTTGAAACGTGCAGGCTTTATTCTTTTGTAGACAGTATGTCAAGGTAGTTAAGGTTTATATTAAATTATTATCTGTCAAATTGTACAAACTGAGATGCGAGTCGCTCGTAAATAGGACAAAATAAGCTAACCAAATTTGCTATGTGAAAAAATACAATAGTTTATGGTGTAGGCACATACAAAATTTACATTACTGTGCCAGCACCTTACTTGATACCGGTGGCCTATGTCTTAGTACACAAATATCAATCAAAACACATAGATTTATTATCATTAAATTAATCAAGTAATAAATTGTATTATGTTTTTTTTTGCATATCAATTAAAACTGTCCTAAGCAAAAGATCCTATAAGTAGTGTAAAATAGCTTGTAATCAAACTATTTAGTATATATCATTTCCCATTACAGATTTTCAACATTCCCGATGCATGACCATTTCAAGATACAGAGCTCAAAGTTATGAGAAATCATTTGTTAAGTAATTCCTGAGTGTATTTTAATTTGTTTGATACATGGGATAAAATTATAGGTAAACACTTAATTACCTACCACCCATTTAATAACATTTAGTTGAGAAATGTTATCTATTTACTCAGACTTCTGTTCTCAAAGGGTAAAAGTGGTACCCTATTACAGACTCCACTGTCTGTCTGCCTGTCTCCAGGGTGTAACACATGAAATGTGATAACAGTTGAAATTCTCACAGGTCATGAATTTCTGCTGCTGCTATAACATGAGATACTAAAAACTAAATATTTTTTTATAGTTAATAGTATTGAAGCCTTCAAACGCGAATCCAACTCGCACTTGGCGAGTTTTCAGTGACAATAAAGTATTAAATATATATGATAAAATAAGCATGAAATAAAATAAGCATAAATTAAACTCACACAACTACTTTTCATCTAGTGATTGTAACCACTAGTAGTCAGCAGAGGTGCCGTTTTTAATATCCAAGTTGGACAACTCGTTATTATTGATCAAGCTTAACCTAAACCCAATAACACTGTCCAGTGTTGTTGGGTTTTTCCAACTGGAATTTCTCACCATCACTCTGGATTTGTATCCATTCGATTAAACATACTTGATTGTATACAGTAAATAATTAACATTAGAAGACGACACAGATTAGAACACCACATCATTATTATATTTTCCATTCAGTGTGAGTCCCTTGCATAATTAGGTATGTGATTTATTAACAATAAAACAAATAAGGTAACTAATTAACCATCTTCCTCAAATGTCTATTAGTTCATTACTAAGCAGATTTCAATATCAACTTGGTATGTTTTAACAGTTGTGTAAACATTCCTTTAGAATTTTAACTTACGACCTTGTACCAACCTTCCTCCCTACCTACCTACCTACCGTCTCAATACATGTACGGACGACAGTAGGTTAAGCTACCCGAAACTGTCAAATATTCCCAATCAACCTTGAGCTGTAATGCTTTTGAGATAAAGTTGAAAATCTAATAAATAAATCTGACAGATTGTAGTAGCTTGATGTGCTGTCGTCTGTACATACAGCAATGTATGTACAGCTGTTATTGAACAATTGGTTTGTCATAATGTTATGTTCAACTTTTTGATCATAATTAGGGTCCTGGGTCACTCTCAGTAGCTTACATTCATAATATTTTTAAATCATCAATACTTTGTGATTAAATTTATCCAGGATAATGATACGACCTACTTATGAGGTCCATATCTATACTTCTTTATTAATATTATAGAGGTTAAAGTTGTAGGCAGAACTTACCACCCACCAGACAAAGTCTTGCCGCCATTCGATTCGTCGTGTTCCGGCATGATGTCTGGTGAAGCCGTACGGAGAACGGGTCTGAGCAGTTGTGTTGCGATGTGTGTCGGGTACGATGCGCCAAATGGTCGGAAGTTTGGTCGTGAAGGTTCTCCAGATTAATCTCCCTCTCGCGCAACATCGTTGGTCGCGTTGTTGGTTTTAAGTTTTAACATTGCATCACATCACTCAACGCCGTCTTCCTTCGTATTCACTAAGTTTTTTAAGTGAATAGGCTTGATAAACTAGCGCGCTTTACCACCAGGGATTGCATCACTGCTTACCATAAGGCGGGACTGCGGTGCACTAGTTTATAATGTACTAGCTTTCCGCCCGCGGCTTCGCCCGCGTGGAGTTCGGTTATATTGCGCTTTTTAGATTTCCCTCGAGAACATCAAATTTTTCCGGGATAAAAGGTAGCCTATGTCCTTTTTTGTCATTGTTACTTATACTATCATCATTTAATAGTACTATACTAATATGTATCTTCTATCCTTTTCTATATGAAACGGATAAAAAAGATACACGATAACTTAACTTTTTAGTCTATGAACAAGGAAATGGGCGCCAATACTGTGATAAATAAAGCTTAAGATTATTTTGGCGTGACTCACAGTATTGCGAATTGTGCAATGTCGATAGAGATACTTCTATGGTCGGGTTTTTCCCGATGATCTATGTGCTAAGAGCCTGTCCAGACGTTTTACGCGCGAGTGACATTCGCACGTACGGGCGACAGCTACCTACCCGAAACTGTCAAATATTCCCAATTAACCCTGAGCCTTAACGTTTTACTCATAAAATTGATAAACGTAAATCTAATATACAATGTTATATTTTCTTTATATAAAACCTGAATATAGGCTGTCTGTTACGCTTTCCCGCTTAAACCTCTCAACCGATTTTGATGAAATTTGGCACAGACAATCTCTATATTCCCTGAGAAAGAACATAGGCTTACCTTTTATCCCGGAAAAAATTAATATTCCCGAGAGAAATCTAAAAAGCGCGATATAACCGAACTCCACGCGGGCGAAGCCGCGGGCGGAAAGCTAGTATTATATATTTTCTCAAATAAGTACTTACCTACATTTAGAAATTGCTGCAGTGTGGTTACCGAGCGCGCCACGCAGCTTACGGTAGATCATAGTAATTGGCGCGTGCGTACGCCCGCGCAAGAGCTGACGCCACAGGTTAACGCACCGCTCACCCGCCCTAGCCCAGTGTTGACCATAGTTTTGTTGGGACAACCAAGTAGGATAACAAGCTCATTACTTTCTGGTTTTTCATGATATATTTTTGAAATTTTGTACATAGATTCTTTACTTTAAAATACTGGACGTCTTTCGGGTTTCGCATAAAAAAAAAAATGTTGTAGAAATTTGGCAGATTATAGTTGCTTGATGTGCTGTTGTCTCTACCTAAAAAACACCAAAAATATACACAACACACGTAATATCAATCAAAAACTTTCAATGTGTTCGTCGTGAAGAAGTGATGTGGTGAAGACGCCGCCACCGGTACAGCCAATGGTTCACAAAAACAATATAAGTGTGGCTACCATGAGTTTTCGAAGACTTGATCTTCGATATCAACCGCGTTTGACTCATCGATTGTCCCGCTTCTAGGTTGTAAGAACTCTCAACCAATGATAGCGTGAAACGCGGTCGATGCGTATGATCAAGTCTTGTATTGAAAAGTCATGGTAGCCACACAGTATCCATTTACTAAACCTGGGATTCCAACATTTCCAACCCTAACGCCTGGCAATATTTATTACATTTATCGACCAATGTGGACCTAAGGACCAAGAGTAATCTCCATATCATAACGCCTGTTACTCCTGCAGGATTAGGCAGATGTGCCCAGATACAGACAATCTCCTGAATTGCACCATAATGATGATCGGGTGTCATCATAGTCAGTCAAGAATCATCAATTACCTAAGTATGTAATTCCAATTCACTTTTTAACAATAGTGAAAAGAACAGCAGGGGTAAGCATTGTTGCATTTTTAATTATTGCTGATTAAATATTGATACACTGTTTGTTCCGTTCCCGCAGACAAACCGTGAAAACGGTTTTGCGGGGCATTGCATTTATCCTATTGTACAAGTGGACATTAAGAAAATAAATAAATAATAATAAATAATAAGTGCGTAACACACTATCAGTAGCAATGGGTTTCATTTTGACAGTTCAACAACATACATTGCGTTATTTACGTTATAGAGCAGACACATTTTCGAACATATGAAGCAATGGATTGGCAATTTGCTTCGAAATGATTGCCACTAATAGGAATGGCGTGTTACTTAATTTTTAACACCCTTGCTCGTAAAGCTGATGTAATCCCACCGGTTTTAAATACGTAAAGCGGGCCATAACAAACGCGTGTGTTATCAAAGCAAATAGTTAAGTTATAGTCCATACAAAATCCATAACAGCATTATTTGTCATTTCAAATAATTATGGAACTGATCGCCGCCGCGTGGCTCTAGCCAGTGAGCAGCGCGCTGTTCCATATTTGAAATGGCAAATAATAATACTAATGGCGGGAAAGCAACAGTGTGCATTCACAGATTGAGTTTATTTAAAATAACTGATGTCCTATTTGAAATAAACAAATTTGTATTTGTTTATATTTAAATGAGTATTTGTAAAAAAAACGGTTTATTTGGTAATTTAAAAACTTGACTGCATGCTCTAGCATCTTTGCCAACATTTTCACGCAGCTACGGCAGAAAATAAACCTCGCGCCATTTTTCTCAAATTTTCTTTTCTTTGTACTTGTATTCTGAATATCTTTTTTCTGTTTCCTCGCAAGTGTGTTAAAAATGTCGTACGATATACGTGCGTATTGGTTATAACATGCTCGGCTCAATTACACCCTCGCCTTCGGCTCGGGCTGAAATTCCGCCTCGCATGTTATAACCATCATTACGCACTAATATCGTAATGTACTATAGGGTGCTGAGAACTTATACGTCTGTACAATGCCTGAATTATTAGGTTATTCTTGTACTTTTGTGTTCATTAACAACGACAGTTTTCAAGGTGTTGTCCTCGTGAAGATAACAATAGGCACAGTTGTGACATAACTTTATAGTCTAAAGTGCGACGCTTTACCTTGATAAGATGTATAAAGCCTCAAATGTACTGTATAAAACATGTATGTTTTGTGACTTCAGCTACGTAACACACTCGGTAGCGGCTTTCACTTTCACACTTTAATAACATTGCGTTATCACTACATAGTAAGAATAAACTTGCTTTCTTTCCCTATGTCCCTATGTATGATTAAATCTTTAAAACTACGCAACGGATTTTGATGCGGTTTTTTTTCACTATCCATACTAATTCACGACTAGCTATTCAAGACTAGCTTCATCTTATTGACTGACCGACCTTCTGACAATTCAAAAGTGCCTGTAACTGGTTTATTTGAAATAAATGATTTGATTTGAATACTATAAATGCGAAAGTAACTCTGTCTGTCTGTCTGTTACGCTTTCCCGCTTAAACCTCTCAATCGATTTTAATGAAATTTGGCACAGACGACCTTTAAACCCTGGAAAAGGATATAGGCTACCTTTTATCCCGGAAAAAATTGATATTCCCGAGGGAAATCTAAAAAGCGCGATATAACCGAACTCCACGCGGGCGAAGCCGCGGGCGGAAAGCTAGTATAGTATAAAACAAAGTCGCTTTATCTTTCCTTAAAAACTGCGGGCGTCGCGTTTGAGGCGGTACCGGTCGGCCGGGGAGCGGCGGGGATGTTTTGTTAGTTTAGTGTATGTTTTGTTAAGTGTCTATTATAATGTGTTTATGTTGTTGAGTAAACATAAATGAACCAATGGAAAAGCAATATCCTTGAAATAGATTCGGATTAAAGATTGATAATAGTTTATTTTTCGAATGATGCGCTCTCGCCTATTTGTAAGCAGTGATGCAATCGTTGATAGTAAAACGCACTAGTTTATCATTAGCCTATTCACTCTACCCTTGGAGACACTTAAATTGTAATTAGACGGGAAGACCGCCGCATGCAATTTTTTCCAGTTCCTCGACGTACGCGGAATAAAAGTAGAAACGAAACGCTTCGTCCGGATCGTAGCGGTGTTAACAACGTGAGGGTGGAACTCGCCGTACAAGGGGTCGTCCGAAGATGGAACGATGATAATAGAATCAAGTCATGTAATTCCCACGCAAACTTTCCAAAGAGCATCCTATAGACTATAGAAAGGCTGACTACCCTACGTCTGTGCTTTGGAGACTGTTCTTAACCAAATCTTTACTCACTTACTTGAACCATGTTTTTTTTTTGTTTTGGATGGAAAATCATCAAATGACCTCTCTCGTTCCGGGCGAAGCGGAAGGGCGTGTCAGACACAGTTGCCTTGCGCCAGGGTCACGGTTTCTTTTTTAACCAACCCGCAACCCTGACCCAGGAGGCATTGGTTTTCGTGGACCCCGTCACGATGTGCTGACATCTCTTTGAAGCGCGCGTGAGGGGGTTGGGATTCCCGCTCCCTCAAGCGTTCCGCCTCCTACTTAGCTAGCATCACTGCTTCGCAGAAGGAGGTGACAACCTGCTATGCACTCTCACTCCGGACCATGGCCTGGACCAGGGTCGGACGCGAGAGATCGCCGCCTATCGCCCCCCACAAGGACACGGCGGTGCTCTAACCAAGCCGGGCAGACCTCCATCGCATGCTCTACCTTATGCGCCTCCGTGTCCTCAGGGCGATCCACACAGTGGTTATACCCTGGCGTATCCTCCTGTCTTATACGAAACAGGAACCTCCCGAAACAGCCGTGCCCGGTAAGGATCTGCGTCAGGCGGAAGGTGAGGGCGCCGTACCCTCTCTAGCCAATCCTCAAAGAGGGGACTTACCGTCGCTATTGTGGCGTGCGCAAACCATGTTTAATTCGCATTCTGATTTAGTCGGCACTTCATCATTTAGAAGAATGAGCACGTATTAACAGAATCTACGGATATTTTATTTGTTTAATTAATTGAGTTTCACAATGAGATGAAATATCTAAAAATCTATGAATTATTTTACTGTTTTTGTAATTAAATTAAAATGCTTTTTTATCGTCGTAGAAAATTAAGAGTTTTAAGTAATTAAAATTTATGAAATTTTATAGAATCTGATTATTAATAATCAGCGTTGCCGTATCTTACATTAAATGGCTGGCTCATCAAGTCAAGCGGAAGTCCAGAGATAGAGCCCTTGTATGTCTCGTGATTTTTTAACATCTTTGTGTTTTCTGTTTCTCAATTTCTGAGAATTTTCGACCTAAAAAACTTCTTCAATCTTTTTATGACTATTCATATCTCAAAACAATAATCCATACTAAGTAATATTATAAAATGCGAAAGTAACTCTGTCTGTCTGTCTGTCTGTTACGCTTTCGCGCTTAAACCTCTCAACCGATTTTGATGAAATTAGGCCCAGACAATCTTTAGACCCTGAGAAAGGACATTAGGCTACCTTTTATTGAAAAATTTGATATTCCGAGGGAAATCTAAAAAGCGCGATATAAGCGAATTCCACGCGGTCGAAGCCGCGGGCGGAAAGCTAGTAAGTCAATAAAAGTAAGACCTTCAATAGAAGTAGAAGTCAATAGAAGTAAGAGATTCTTCCTGTTGCTTCGTTTACATTCATACATCTGTCCATAGCATGATATCTTCCTCAAGAATTGGCTATCAAATGCAAAAAAACATTTTTACTAATCCATCCGATAGTTTCAGAGTTTAACACATTACAACGCACATTATAACACACAACAAACAAACTCTTCACAATCGAGTTTTAAGTACTAACAGATAACTGACATTACTTTTTTCAGAACATCAGTTAAAAAGTCCAATCCTCAAAGGTTAAGAGTGGTTACTATGCGATTTGTTGACAATGTAGTTTGAGTGACGTTTGTTTGTTCCGCTCAAGGTAATTGTCCTGTGGGTTATCGCGGGAAGCGATGACCTTGCAATGTTTCCACGTTATAAACGTCTGTTGAAGTTTATTGAGGTCCCGTCTCGAAGGACCAATGAGTACGAACCAGTTTCTGAGGGTTCGTGATGGTTTGAAGTTACCTATTTATTTATTCATTCTTTCGCACATGAATTGTACAGAGGCGGACTCAATGCTTTAGGCATTCCTCACCAGCCAACCACAGGTGGTGAAGAGATTAGATCGCGGATGCTTTAGTTGAAAAAATTATAAAGAAAAAAAGCTCTTAACACTATTTAAATAAATACTTAAATAAGCTGTATACACACTTAAACTATTTCCAAAATATATACTTATAATATATACATCAAAACTAAAATAATTTTAATAAGAGAGGTTTACACTTTACTGTACTATTTTTTTCTTTTTTTTTTACTAGTGTAATTTAACCAGCAGGGTAATTGCTTAACATACGTAGCAATGGGTTTCATTTTGACAGATCAACAACATTCATTGCGTTATTGAGCAGACATACTTTCTGAAGATATGGATCAATGGATTAGCAATTGACTTCAAAATAATTCCAATTTATAATAATAATGTGTTACGTAATAAAGGTGCTGTTGGCTGCGACATAATTTAAGCCGCAACTATCTGGTTAAATTAGCCGTTTTTTTTTTCGGTTGTTCGTACTTCTAACAGAACCCATTTGATTGGGATGTCTTGTTTAGTTGCTGCGAACAAATCGCCTTGCGGCCTTGCGCTTGATTGGTTGTAGTTCCAACTTAAACTATAATTTGTTGAATATCGTTCAGACCGTTAGCTTAATCTCCGCCGTTTAGTTAATAGGCTAGGCAATCGCCTAGCAAATACCGTGGTTCAATTAGCCGTTTAGTTTACCAATTAATCTTAAACTAGTTGCTGCAACATTGGGGAATTAATAAAATCTGTTGTTAATGTTGTCTTAAAAAAAAACGTTGCCTCATATGAAGAATTTCTCCTGTATCGTGGGTGCGTTTAGAAACACTTTAAACTCACATACACAAACACTCAGACCCGTTACAACTACCTGTAGATCATAGAAAAATATTTGTTCTGTGCAGTCACTTCACCAACCATGTCGTCTCGTCATCAAATGTCAGTCATGTATTGCGATGAGTCGGTTAACTAAGTATCGTCGATTATAATTTGTTTACCTTAGGTTAAGTATATTAGATATTACAAGTTTTACTTATACAATATAATCTATTGTAATAAGGGTGTCTGAGAGCAGCGATGACCTAGTAGTTGTAGGTCGTAGGCTCAAACCCTATCAGGCGCTTTCATCATCATCATCATTTTAATCGAAAGACGTCCACTACTGGACATAAGCCTCCCCCAAGGTTCTCCACGACGACCGGTCCTGCGCCTCCCGCATCCAGCGGTTTCCCGTGACCTTCACCAGGTCGTCCGTCCACCTTGTCGGGAGCCTACCCACGTTGCGTCTTCCGGTGCGTGGTCGCCACTCGAGAACCTGTCGGCCCCATTGGGCATCGGTCCTACGGGCAATGTGCCCAGCCTACTGCCACTTTAGTGTTGCAATTCTTCTATGTGGCACTTTACTTTGTGTAAATTATTTCATCAGCACTGCTCTCTAAACGGAGAAGGAAAACATAGTGAGTAAACCGGCATGTCCTAGAGAAAAAAAATTAAGACATGTGATATCTACCAACCCGTTCTGGAACAGCGTGGTAGACTACGGCCCACTCCCTCTCGCCGAGAGGAGGCCTGTGTCCCAACAGTGGGAACATTATAGGATGAGTACCTATCATCTCTGTCTTTTTAGCTACATTAGAAAAAAAACTTAGTTCTTGCTTAAGTAATAATAAAGTTAAAAAACTAAAACCCAACTACGACAAAAACGACGCTGAAAAAGTATAAAACAAGATTTTCAGAATACTGAACTGAACAAAGTTGCTAATGTAGTTGCAAGTAAATGGACACAGTAGACTCTACCAAGATACCTTCGTTGTAAATTGACAATAATGTCATACAATACTATTCTGAAGTATGCAATATTCACTATGTAGAGATAAATTTTCATGTTTGGAAAGGCGTAGTCACACGTTGTCAAGGTGCTACGGTAGGCAGGTATATGTAACGTGTTTACGCCTTTCACAATTTCACAATTAAGACGCTTCTAATGATATGTCATTTGTCGAATTCTGACAAGTAGTTTAGAAGTTACGAGGGAACAGATGAACATACATACATACATACATAGCCTGTCAAAATCATAACCCTCCTTTTGCTTTGCCGTAGTCGGGTAAAAAGAGAAAGTAGGATAATAGTGTAAACACGACAATTAGTGCTTATCACATAGGTTTATTGAGGTAAATGTAACTTAGTCGCTTAGATAATAGCGGTACCGTCTTCCAGTTACGTTTTGAGAGGTAGGAAGAGAGAGCTGTTAGCTTTCTCTTTCATACATAGTTGTGAATTGTGTAGAAATGGACGTTATGAATACCTTTTTAACAATTCGATGTTGCTTGACTATTTTTAAATGGAGGTAACTTTAGTTTATCATTACAAAAATCTATTGCATCCGCAACACTAAGACTGAATAGTTGTGTTGCGAGCTTTACTTTCATCTTTTGATTTTGAAACTGAATGTGACGGAAACGTAGCTTGTTTGCTAAGTGAAAATTTTCCCTTTCTTGAAGTATGTTCAGTTCTTCCAAAAATTTCCACTGTATCTTGTTTCCGTCTGAATCTATAAAAGTTCTATAGCATTCAAAAGCGTTCCGCAATAATTTGATCATGTGAGATGGATCTAACATTACCAAAATTTTATCTTTTGTAATAGGATGGTCAAAAGTAATTTTTCGATCTTCTATAGAACAACCCAAACATTTCACCATTGCTATGTTTGCAGCGCATCCATCGAAAGTCAAGGATATCATTTTTATGCCAGTTTCTTCAATTAACTCCAAACATTGTAAAACTAAGTCAGCACGTTGTCGTCCTGTCATACCATCTACGAGAAAATAACCAACAGGGACTTTAAAGTTACAGTTCACGCTTGTCACCAAGAAAACTACAGCCTCTTTAGCTTCTTCTATATGATCTCCTTCTAGGCCAGTGCCGATATCAACATGTCCCACTAATTTTTCGCCGTCAAATTCTATACGTCGGCGGATAGCCATTTCGTCAATAGTTAACCCTGCAATGATGGTATAATTTGTATTTTTAGCTTTTTGCTTCAACGCTTCTAAGGATTCTTTAGTAAAACCTGGGTCTCCTCCGATTTTTTCATACCATTTCCTAAGGGTACGCCTTTCAGGTAAACAGGTATCGAACGTTTTACGTACGTAATCGTATAAGCCCCGCACGATGATATTGCGATGGAACCTTGTCACAATAACAGCTTTGTGACGTCATCTGTCACACGAAAGGACAGCTAGCAAAAGAATGTTAAATGCAAAATTATAGTTTATTAATTTTGCATTTAACATTCTTTCGGGTTAAGGATTTATTTGTATTTTATAATTTTATTATACCTACTCATCCATATTCTGACAAATAAACTTTCATTATTAAAAATTCAAGGAAATAATTCTTGTAGACGTAAGAAAAATATACTTATTCGTATATCTTTCTTACATGTTTATTAACTTTTGCTAACTACATTTCTGTTAATTTGTGAGCGGGAATTAAACCAGAGTACCAAATAACACCAGGATAGTATGTAATTTTTTTTTATATATAATTCAATATAATCTTACCCTATTTATTCAATTCCACTCATACAGTCTTCCGAATCAGAACTGCTTTCTGTGTCTGTCGTTTCCGATTCACTGTCGTCTGCCGTATTTATGATAAATAACTCGTCAGTTATTCGATCTTTTTTCCAATATTCCTCTTCAAGCCGTTTAACATGATTGACTTCCTTTCGCCAGTCATCTGGAGTTATTGACGCCAACGCCTCCAATGTCAGAGCTTCAATGCGACTTTCCAACTGCTCCACATTTTTTTCTGACACCCTCATCTTTACCAGGTTCCAGATGTACTCAATGGGGTTGAGGTCGCAGTTGTAGGGTGGTAATCTAACGACCTCATGGCCATTGGCAGCTAATAAATTGACAATTTTATAATTTTTCGGCGGTCTGTGCCGTTTAATTAATAAATACAGTTCAGGTTTTGTACTGTCGTTGGGAAAGTCGATGTTGTGAGCTTGTAGCCACTCAACCATCAACTGTTTTTTATTGTTCATACTTGGTGGCCTATTCTCTTCCCTACTGTGATAAGGGGCGTTGTCCATCACAATTATGGAGTTGCGTGGTATGTTGGGTACTAATTTTTCTGTAAGCCACTTGGTGAAATTCTCAGCATTCATTTGATCATGGTAATCCCCCGTTTTGGTGTCTGCTTTAAACATTAAAAGGGCATTGTCAACAAAACCGCTTTCACTTCCCGCGTGAACTATTATCCATCGGCGGCCGGGGCTGTCGTTCCGTCTCACTCCGACATCGGTTGCTGTTTGCCAACATTTTTTTACCGTGTAGTGTGCGTGTATCCACGTTTCGTCGAGATAAATAACGGGTCTTTTGTTATTAGCAAGCGAGTCATTTTCTTTCATACGTCGTAAATATTTAGCCCTCCACGCTTGAATTTGGGGTCTTTCAATTAGAGCCAGTCTTTTTTGGTAGCATCGTTTAAATTGGTAGCCTAAATCACATTTAATTATTTTTCTTAATGTAGTTTCACTATTGGTATAATTAAGGTCTAATTTTGAAGCCGCCAAGATTTTGCGCATTGTGGGTATTTCTCTCCTCACTGTATACATTGAATGTATAATATTTCTTAAAGCTGTTAAGGAAAACCCGTCGAAATATTCCTTCTTTTGTCTTTTTCCTTTAGTAGGAGTTCTCATTTTGCTGCCACTGGCTGTTGCCGACTCATGCTCTCGTCGCAATTTAGTCACAGTATTTTTTTGCAACGCCTGTGGCACATGCCACACGCTCCGTGACTTTGGTTTAGCTGTTGCTTCGGTATTAAAATGTCCTCAGTAGTGTCCGAAGTACTTTTTAAAGCACGGTTTATACTTTCAAGAACTAACTTACATTCCTCTTTTTCTTTAACAAAATAATTGTCCACTTTAATTATAATTTCACGAGCACGATTGTGAATTATTTTCTTACTCATTTTAACGAGTAACAGCTAACAAAACTAAACAACAAAACTCAAGAACAACAATAAAACAGGATAACAAAAACAAAAAACTAACAAAAATATTCGATGTGCGTAAGAGGGTAAGCGCGGACTGAACTTGCGAACGGTACTGACGGTGCGAGGTCGACTACGTCACCAAGATGGCCGCCGATCGCAATATCATCGTGCGGGGCTAGTAGGCCTTTGGTGAATAATAATGTAGCGTCAGCGCAAAGGTACGAAGCGCTGGGCTATACTTTTGTTTCGATTTTCCTCCAGACTTTTTCATTAACATGCGGTGTGTCAGTTCTTGAGCCTGTTAATAAAGGGTAAAAAATAATAACGCTTCCTAATATTGAACGAAAGCAAGACAACACAAAAGGTACACAAAACAGTACAAAAATTTTATGCATTAAATTTATATATTTACCTGTAAATTTATATTTTTTAGAATATTAGTGTCTTCATCTTTCAAACAAAACTTTTCTTGAATGTTTAATATAATGTCTTCTATTTTATTAATTTTTCTTTTTAATCTTCTATTCTGAGTTTGTATTCTTTTGATTTGTAATCTCTGCCGTTTAATTATAGTTTCCTTGGTGCTAATGATGTATTGCAGTTTTCGCTTTCTAGGTGTCGATGCGTTTGAAGGTGACATAAAATTTTGCTATGGAAAATAAACAAAAATATGTATTTATATGTTTATTTTATCGTGTTTTAACTAAAAAAAAGAACATTACAGCTTCATATAAAAATAAGTAACTTACGTGTGTATTACGAAACTTCATAGACTTATTTTTTCGTGGTGTAGATGGAATTAATTTACTTGCGGTAGACGCAACGTGTATTAGCTCGCTGGTAGATGCAGCGTGTGTTAGCTCGCTGGTAGATGCACCTTGTGTTAGCTCGCTGATGGATTCAGCTTGTGTTACGGCATTGCTGTTAGATGACTGACAAAAAAAAAAAACGTTTTCATATTGCCAGTAATCAGAGCCAGTATGAAAGGATGCCTAGAAGTTAAAGCCTCCAGCCAGGGGCCTAATAATGACGTGACGTTAAAACGACAATAAAATATAAGTCATCATTTTCTGACAGGCTTCATTTTTTTTATGTTATTAAGATTAATCGTGATGTTGTGATTCGAAGCATTTGTAAAGCCAAATGAATGTTTACATAGTGAGTGTATATAAAATTAAAAATTTGTGGAATCAGTTGTTTGTGAAATAAACAGTCCATGAAGCGTTGCCAGTAAAGAGAAAAATAGTTTTTTGGTAAAACATTAGTGAACCAATATGAGTTATACAATACTTACTGAAAAATGCAAAACGATAAATTTGTGTGGACAAACTCCCGATTTCAAGTATCTTTTTCCTGACTTTTTTATATCGTAGTCATTTTCTGTAAAATTACGCGAACAAATTGTGCTACATTTAGTGGGTATCCATTGATTTCTGCCAGTTGCTTCAATCCACAGTTTTCTTATATTTGGATCTGTTGGAAATCTAAAAAAAGTATTGAAATTGAATTGACAGAAGACAAAAACTTACCAAACTTGAGATTAATAACCCAACCAGAAGTTAAATTATCCAACAATATAATAGTATAATTATAGGTGATAATTAATGAGCAGAGTTATTAAAATTTATAATATTACTGAATCATTTCTAAACATACAGGTTACTTCATATCGACATTGTTTACATCTTGGTACAGCACTATCGATGCGTGTGGAATTCTCAGAATTCAAGCTTTGGATCTGCGTCTGGGACGTTCGCAGTGAACATAATACATTGCGCAGTCGCTTATACTATATAAGACGGTACCCATGTATTGCAAGCTATGTATAATTTTGCATCTGTTTGCCATTTTATCGTTTTTAATTACAAACTACATAATACTATCGAAATAATTACAAATATTACTTGTATTTTGAGGTTTTTGGGCTTACCTGTGAAAAGAAATTCCTTGTCGGGCTACACTACACACCTCACTTCTTTTCCGACACGTTACAATAGCGCAAGACGGCATTATTAAATTTTTCCGCGGAGTTTCTTACGCTGTTACAATAAGAGCGCGACTGTTGACCGGTCAAGTCAATTTCGGCTAAACTTTGAGCGTCTGCTCACATCAGCGGCGCACTTGTCCCGCCTTCAAGGCCCTTCTAATGTCTTTTACTGTTCTGTGACCTTAACAGTCAAAGACAAGGTTAGCAATGACAATATGTTGCTTACTCGCAATTGCGCAACTTTTTTTTTCGTTGAAAATCACATAACTGTTTTAAACTACTGAAAACGTGTTTAAGAATCTCAATCAATCAACTCGGCCTCTCGTCGACATAGGGCTCTGCCGGCCTAGCCTAAAATAGTGAAAGTACTTCGAAGTCGTTCCTACATTTACCGATATGCAATATCCACTCTAGCACTCGTCTTATCTCTTCTGTGGTCTGCTCCACTAGCTATCGATCCTTCGTCCAACATGGCCAGTCCACTGCCATTTCAGTTGGCTTCCACTGGAAGCTTTCAAAAGCAACTGACATATTTATTTATTCAAGCCACTAGGGCCCATAGAAAATACACTACAAACTATAACATAAAAATACTTTTATACTAATATGTAAAAAAATATCACAACAAATACAATACTATACTATTAAAACTTAAAAATACTATAAATACATATAACATAACAACTAAAACTACTGTACACGGATCATCGGCGTCGTGTTTCGCTGACTGGTGTCACGCAGCCGGCTACGAAACCGGCGGTACACAACACCCTTCAATCATAGCCATAGCTCTTCATTCAGGAACTCGAGATCATGCGTCGGAATACGTACAATATGTACAAATATAATATGTACCTAGTTGAAATTTTATGTTCACGCAATTCCCCCATCTCCGTTCCACCATCGGACGACCCGTCGTACGGCGAGTTTCTCTTACGTTGTTGACACTACTGCGATCCGGACGAAGCGTTTCGCTTCCTCTTATACCGCGTACATCGAGGGACGGGAACAGTTTGCCAGCGACGGTGTTTCCGTCACACTACAATTTGAATGTCTTCAAGGCTAGAGTGAATAGGCTCTTAATAAACTAGTGCGCTTTACCATCAAAGATCGCATCACTGCTTACCATCAGACGGGATTGCGGTCAAGCGCTAGTTTATAACTTAAAAAAAAAATGTACATATTGGAATACATTTGACATGTACCAACTCATAAATTTGACATGCGCCAACTCATACTGTGCCCGCGTAGTGGATTGACCTTTTCACACAGGAGGCCTATGTCCCAGCAATAGGAACACTAGGAAATAAGCTGATGAAAGATCGTGCTTTTAATGCTAAATCATGTCTACACCCTAATTGCGTAAGTAAGACACTTTCAATCCTAATCCGATGGTTTGAACGAAATTCCTATCTTGAAAAAAATCGTCTGCCCAACAACGTAAATAACGCAACGAACGTCGATGAATCGTTCAAATGATAGAAATCGTCAGTTTTTGTGTTAGGCTGTGACGCTTCCATACACAACATCAAACGGCGTAGTTAAACACGTGAATTACTAAATGTGGACTGAAATGTGATTCATTATATACATAAAGAAGAAACAAGAAAATATTTAGACTTATAGCAAGGCAAGACATAGGTACAAAGAAGGTCACATAAAGTCATGATCGTGGTCGTGTTCGCCGCACCCTTACTTTTCAGCGTTTCATACACAATGGGTAAAACCACCAGACAGGACAGCCTCCCGTGGCGTAGCGGTAGCGACGCGGCCGTTGCGCAAGGTGGCGGGGGTTCGATCCCCGCACAGTGCAAGTATTTGCGCGCATGAATATGAATACTTGCACTGGTCTGGGTCGTGCCTCGGAATGCACGTTAAGCCGTTGGTCCCGGTTGCCATACAAACATCTAGTGCGGCAGTCGTTACGGGTTGTTGAGCCCCGCAACCAGCAACAATTGGTCTAACTGCAATGCTTCGATGTCGCCTTCGGGCTGTGGCAAGACGGCAGTCGCTTCACGGAAAATGTCGAAGTTTAGCCATATCAGCAGTTGGACTGGTAGCGGACCCCAGACTCAAAGCTGAAAAGTTTCTGGATGCAACTGGGATTAACGCTGGACGATGATGATAGTCTAGGAGCCTGAAAAGCGACACTTAGGTTGTATAACATCCCGCTATGACCAGGGAGCAGAGTAGCAACAAAAATGTTGCGGAAATGGGGGCAAACGCGGACGTTTATGTTTTAGAGTTTATGTTTCACTATCATGACAGATAAGAAGTCTTTTATCTGTATTACCCGATACAGTGTCTCCGATCGACTAGTGCCGAGTATACCCGCCTCCTCATCACCGACCCGAGCGTACGGTTCCGTTTCCTACTAGTGTTCCAAAAAACTCGAAACCTCTAGTCGTAATTTTAAAGACTCGACTCAAATAAGCATGATTCGGTGTGCTAAAAAGGTTCGGAGTCTAGAGTCAAGCCGAGTCCGAGTCATTTAACAAAAACTTGTGTCTTACAAAAGGACTCGAGTCTTAAAATAAACTCGAGTCTTCAAGAAAAACTCGAAGCGTGAAGATGAGACTTGAAACTCATCATTCGAAAAGACTCGAATAGGTGATAAGCGAGCGGGTATTTTCAAGATCCGGCAATTTGATTACAAAAAAAAAAAGAAACCGTCTCGGCAATAAAACTTTACAAGCTTCAATGTGTCTTGCATCATGGCTGGACTTTAATTAAAATTACCCTTTTTATTTATATATTTTATGATATTTAGTAATGATTAAAAATATCCTTAATCAATACTGTTTTTTGTTTTATCTCAGCCCTTCTCCCCGCCCTGTAAATGACAACAATTTAATTGCTAGACTCATAAACGTAAAGAACTCGGGGTACGACTCGCCGCATAAATAGGACTCGAGCTCTTATGTCACAAACAAGGGCTCGTAGAGAACTTAGTTCTCTTGTCTTGGTGTCCTGTTGTAATGAGTCGAGTCTTGTAACTCATCAGCCGAGGCCGTTTATACAACGTGTAACATAAAGGGTATATACATAACAAAGGCATGGCATCTTTACATGATATCAAACGATATTGGAAGGGTTTTTTAATTCTATCTCTTTATGTTAGGAAGTTATGAGGAAAAACACTGCCTGTGATAGGCTACTATCATACTAGTCGCACAGAGATATTGAAGACATTTATCGATTTTTGGCAAGTGACGTGACGGGTAACGAGTAGTTATTAACGTATGTAGTGTGCTGCCACGTTTGTTATGATTTGATTTAAGAAACACACGAAACCGAAAATTTGGCACCAATTTTTGGAGTATTTTATTTTGAGTTGAAACCCTTCCGATATCGTTTGATATCATCTAAAGATGCCATGCCCTTGGTATGTATATACCCTTTTTGTTACACGTTGTATAGCACTCGAAGACTCGAGTTTTTTGCAACACTATTTCCTACACAGTATGCCTAGATAAAATCCCTTTTCTGTAAGCGTTAACGCCGACGGAAAAGTTATATTGTATGGAGTTGACATATTGTGTTTCTAGATGTCACGTGACTGCTGCTAAATTGGTAGACAAGTCACTATTCCTCATGTGGAAAGGAACGCCGAAGCGAGCGTGATAGATAACTGATTTTTTTTTTTACTAAAATGGTAGTAGATTTATGGCACTTTTGACAAACGTTGATGATATTTTGTTGGCGTTTCAGCAACACGCTACACTAGAGAGAGATCGGAGTCTCACCCTAACGCTTATAAAAGTAAACATATTATTGTTTGTGAACATTCAAATTAATTAGAGTTAGGGAAAATGCATAGTTTAAGACTATTATGGGCAGCTAATAATGAAGCAACATTGCAAAGACGTCTAACAAGATTAAATCGTCGTAACATGTATCGTGACAGGGTCCACGAAGTCCGATGCCTCCTGGGTCCTGGGTTGCTGGTTGGTTAAAAAAGAAACCGTGGCCCTGGCGCATAGGCACGGGTGGGTCTTAGTCAGTAAAAGTCTGACACGCCCTTCCGCTCCACCCAGTCAGAGCGGGAGAGGTCATTTTATGATTTCCCATCCAAACAAAAAAAAAAAAGAGATGTCTGAAGATGTCTAAATTGGAATTTTATTTCTCATGTTGGATAAAGAAGTTTATCGCATTTTTGTTACATATGTTCAGAAAGAGCGCAGAGTGCGTCTGAATTATGTGCGTTATCAATTTACTGTAAAATCAATTTATTGTAGAATCAAGTGGCTAGAGGAAACTGAGCCTAATATAGTTCAGTAAAAGGTTAGACGGATGATCACTGCAAGTTTGCGTCATAGCAATCTACGACATAGAGTGTAATGTACCGTTCAAGTAGTGTTGCGTGCGCTTGTCCTATCGCATCATTGTACCGGTACTTCTGTACTTATTCTATGATAATGATTGTATTCGATGCGCTTGCGTCGAACTCACTGTACCGAGTTTGAACTAAACGTTCTTTAACGCACGTTTAGTGGCTTGTTATAAGTTATAGGGTTCCGTATACAAAGAGTATAAATGGATTGTAACTATAACGGCACTTTCTGTCTGTCACCAGTATGTGTTTCATGAACCGTGATGCTTTATCTAGACAGTTGAAATTTCTCTTGCCGGAATAACAACAATAATGTACCTACTAGAAATAGTTTTTGCCTTAGTCTGACTCGCACTTAACCATTTTTTTGTTATCGGTTGTAGTTTTTTTTTTGTACATATAAACTAGTGGCTGACTGCAATCCCGCCTGATGGTAAACAGTGATGCAATCGTTGATTATAAAGAGCGCTCAAGCCTTGAATACACTTAAATTGTAGTCAGACGGAAATACCATCGCTGGAAAATTGTTCCAGTCTCTCGATGTACGTACGCGGTATAAAAGACGAGTCAAAACGCTTCGACCGCATCGTAGTGTTGTCAACAACGTTTATTGTAATATGTTGGTTTAAACATTATTTGACGTTGTATACGGTCATTACGCAGCTTGATAACGGCATGAATCATAGCATAGGTTATTAGATGCGCTGGCGCAGGCCTACCTACCGTTCTTCCCACAACGCGACCTCGCTCTATAATTACTTCATTTACCGGTAGATGTTAAATTCAAAATCAAACTTTTTATTTCAGACCAGTAGATCCAAATATGAAGTGTTAGTATGACCTTATCCTGAGTTAGTAGAAAACAAATAGGATTTATTTAAAAACTATCACAATTGACGACATGAACGTGAGCACGAACACGCTTGTGTGTTCGTGCTCACGTACTATTGGTATATTTAAACTATTGCTTGACCGCAAACCCGCCTGATGGTAAGCAGTGATGCAATCGTTAATGGTAAAACGCGCTAGTTTATTCAGAGCCTATTCACTAAAAAAACTGAGTGATTAGGAAGGAAGCCAGCAGTTGAGCGTGGTGATGCAATGTTAAACCCAACAACACACAAACAACGATACTGCGCCATAATCGGCCATAGGGAGATTATCTAGGAGGTTTGGTCGTGGAGGATTCCACGACCAAACTCCCGACACAACAACATTTGGCGCATCGTACCCGGCACACATCGCAAAACAACTGCTCAGACCCGTCCTCCGTACGGCTTCACCAGACATCATGCCGGAACACGACGAATCGCTTGGCGGCAAAACTTTGTCTTGTGGATGGTACCTACTGACGGCAGCCGATGTTATTTATTTATTTAACAACTGTCCTTACAGGTCTTACCCTAATGCGACAGTGCAGTTATCCACTAATAGTTAATTATACTTACACTAAATTCTTAAATATATGTAACTAACAATATTTAGTAATACTCTTGTGAGTTAACTCAAAGAACACGAAAATATGTCCAGTCTTTCATGGATTTCGTTCACCATACGGATTGCACGGGTGAGGGGTCCTTTCGCCAGTAAGTTGGTTCTGGCCACAAGCATGTTTAGCAGTTGCGGGCGTCGCCGCCTCCACACGTACCGGTCCGGCACTTGAGTTACCGTAAGACTTCAGCCTTAGTTAATAAGCCAGGCGAAGCGAAATCGAATACCAAACCAATGGCGGGAACGCTTGACCACGTGATTTATCGCGTCCCGTGATCAATCGCTTTCGTTATTGGTTGGTTTGATATTCGATTTCGCTTCTCTACGAAGCGATGTTACATTGGCTACAGGCCCTGGGTTATGTGCTACGCCACTCAATAACTTAACTACATACTTCATGGCTTCCGATTACCCGCAACTACTAGCGACTATCAAATATAAACTTCGGCTCTACTTAACCAGCTTGCCGGATGGGTCTCGATGTCATGTTTGGTCAACCGTCCACGAACTGACCGCGACAAGCGTACCTTAACCTTTGATTGATCCATGCGGTTGTTATTTTGCGCCGGCGCCGCGAGCTCCGAAGTGTATTATAACTGTTCTTTTTGGGGAGATTATTGCGCCATTTCTTCCTAGCAAAGGCACTAGGCGAGCTTCCCTTCAGAGTTTTTCCTGTGGAATATCATATTACTGCGACCCCCACCCGCCTACCAAGCGTGTGGATTATGGCAAACACCCCCAGCTTGGTGAGGCTTTTGTCCAGCAGTGGACCTTTGTAGGGCTGAAGAAGAAGAACAAATCACTAGGAAGTGGTCGGAAAGACTTAACTGTCTTTTGTAAGTAATTTTGACGTTGGAAAGTGCTGATTACAATCCTAGTTATGATAGATTGCTCACGATGTTGGACAACGTAAGCGTCATAGAGATTCTTAGATTATTCTTCTTAGTCATAGACCTAAAACTTCTAAAGATTTTGTGATCGCTTCACTAAATCTTTACAAGTTTTAGGTTCTACAGTAACTACGTAAGATGTAATATGTATCATGAGGCATTCATCCCGCTCCGAATCTTACTCACTAGCTAATCTTTTCATGGCATGACCTACTTTCATAATAAGACGATAAGAGATTAGGAGCTCTATTGCGATTGTACTATGACCATTATTGTAACGTTTTAGATCTAAATTAACAGATGTACTTCAGTGGCGTTGAGTTAGGTAACATTTGTATACTAATGAGATAACCCAGAGTCTGGATTTATAATAACACTAGCTTTCCGCCCGCGGCTTCGCCCGCGTGGAGTTCGGTTATTTCGCGCTTTTTAGATTTCCCTCGGGAACATCAAATTTAAAAAACTATTGCTTGACTGCAATCCCGCCTGATGGTAAGCAGTGATGCAATCGTTGATGGTAAAGCACACTAGCTTATTAAGCCTATTCACTCAAAAAAACTGAGTGAATAGGAAGAAGACGGCAGTTGAGCGAGGTGATGCAATGTTTAACCCAACAACACGACCAACGATGCTGCGCCAGAGGATGATCTGGAGACCCTCCACGAGCAAACTCCCGACACAACAACATTAGGCACATCGTACCCGGCACATATCGCAACACAACTGCTCAGACCCGTCCACCGTACGGCTTCACCAGACATCATGCCGGAACATGACGAATCGCTTGGCGGCAAGACTTTGTCTGGTGGGTGGTAACTTAAGCCGGCGGCTGATGTTGTTGCCTACTACCGAGGGCGTTGCGTTTCTCAGGGTCTAAAGATTTTCTGTGCCAAATTTTCATCAAAATCGCTGAGAGGTTTGGGCGATAGCGTAACAGACAGACAGACAGAGTTATTGCATTTATAATATTAGAATGGATAAAGGCGAAATCACGCCTGTAGTCTCCGCAGGGTTATTCAGAGGTGCACTTAGTAGTACGCCCAGCCCACATACCTATGCATGCAAATTGCGCAACGCACTGAAATCACTGCATCATTTTTATGTAAAGCAATGAATCATCATCATTCTCCTGCCCTTATCCCAATTTATTTGGGGTCGGCGCAACATGTCTTTTTCTTCCATGCATCCCTATCAGAAGCCATCTCGGCAGTCACCCCCTTCTTAGCCATATCATCCTTCACACATTCCATCCATCGTTTCTTTGGTCTTCCCCTACTCTTATAGCCATCAACATTCATAATTAAGACTCTCCTCACGACATTCTCCTCAGTTCTCCGTAACACATGCCCGTACCATGACAACCGATTTCCACACAACTTTTCAGCTACCGGTGCCACTTTCAGACTTCCTCTTATGTACTCATTTCTTATTCTATCCATTCGATGTAAAGCAATGAATGTTGTTGAATAAATTGTCAAAATGAAACTCATTGATTGCTACTGATCAGATATCGTGTGTGTAATCCGTGTGTGAAGTCCCGACAAGTGAGTGGGGGAGTCCGGGATCCATACTATGTCAATACAATACAAATTAGTTGATTGAACACTTATCTTTTGTTTTAAGTTAATCTGATATTGACAACTTGTTAAAATATTTCCATAGAAGCTTTAATAATCTACCCATTTCATCCTCTTAGGTTTGGAATTACGAAAAACCCTTTCTTAGTGGAATTTTCTTTCTTCATGAAGAATACATCCTTCAAATATCATGCCTTTAGGACCATTGTTTTAGTCTGGACAAATATTTGTGTGGCCTACAATTAGTTGTTCCAGGTCTGGCTGTTTGTGTATGTAAGTTTATATGTTTGTAAACACACCCACGATACAGGAGAAATTCCTAGTGTGAAGCAAAGTTTTTTTTTTTTAAAGCAAAAACAAGCAAAAGAAATTATACAATATGTAAAGAAAACCCTGTCCGACCCATAAGGATAATAAAGGTTAGGTAAACACATGACCAAATATACAGTATGTTAACTAACAGAGGGCGTTCCCGTTAACCGAAATAGTATAGCATACATACATGCTAAAAAAAATATTTCCATTCGAAAACAAAATGTTTTAAAATTTTTTCCATTAAGAAAATATTCAATAAAAATTTTAAATTGACATGTAAAAGAAACACACTGTACACGCGAACATGAAAGACGGCAACGTCGCAATTTATTTATACATGACGACTACTATTTTGATTTAAAACAGGAGGTTTCAAATTTATTTCCAATTAGAATTTTTTTTTATTCGGATTTTTTTATGCTTATTTTTCTATGCTGATATTTTTATTTTAATCTATTAATGATATATATTAACGAGTTTAAGGGAACGCCCTCTGTTATTTAACATACTGTATTATAAAATTTTACGTAAATATCATAGTAACAATACTAATGAATTTTAAAATAATCTTTTATTCCCGCGAATTAATTCCAACTTCCCTGAAATTTAGTAATTTTAAAAAAAGTGACAACACCATTTTGACGGTACGCTTATGCGATTCGACCACGCGTCGCGTGCCCTGCCCCCCGTCGCCCGCGGAAGGGTGTTCAACGGCACATGTATTAAGTTACCTCTTTTTGCAAAATAATATTTATTTTTTTAGGGGGATTTTTTTTTAAACTTTAGTCCGGTTTTGTCGGCATTAGTAGAATCAGTTATCGATTCCTAACAATACCTTCACGGATCGGACAGGGTTTTCTTTACATATTGTATAATTAACCATTAGATACATAAACAACCATTAGTGACCATTAGATAAACGAACAATGTTTATTTAATGTTCACATATTTGTTTGTATTTTACTATTAGTGTATCATCATGTAGATGACCTTAAAATTTATCAAAAATGTCTTTTCTATATAGTACTTAATTGCCTACTATTTTTAATATTGGCTAAGTTTAGCTACGTATCATTTCGGTGGTCCGTGGTAGGCCATCATCGGCAACATCGGCTGCCGCGAGAAGTTACGACCCACCAGACAAAGTCTTGCCGCCAAGCGATTCGTCGTGTTCCGGCATGATGTCTGGTGAAGCCGTACGGAGGACGGGTCTGAGCAGTTGTGTTGTGATGTGTGCCGGGTACGATGTGCCAAAAGTTGTTGTGTCGGGAGTTTGGTCGTGGAGGTCTCCAGATCAATCTCCCGTAACATCGTTGGTCGTGTTGTTTGTTTAACATTGCATCACCTCGCTCAACTGCTGTTGTCCTTCCTATTCACTCAGTTTTTTTTTTTAGTGTAAGGTTATTAAATTGGTGTGCATTACCATCAACGATTGCTTTACTGCTTACCATCAGGCGGGATTGCGGTCAAGCACTATTTTATAATGAAAAAAAAGTAGACCAAATTCTTAATACGGAAGTGATACTTTAGCACCGAACTTTGCGGTTTAAACCTGCACCCTAATTGCCTAACACTCCATTACTATCAGTTGAATCATTTTGAAGCCTATTCCTATTCCATTGCTCTCTATGTTCGAAAATGTGTCTGCTCAACAACGTAAATAACGCAATGAATGTTGTTGAACTGTCAAAATGAAATCCATTGCTAATGTGTTACGCAATTACCCTGCCGGTCTAAACAAAATCCTTGTTTTTTAATAAGGGGTCAGTGACCTTTGTTTTTGTGTTTATATACATATAGTACGGTAGTCATTTAATTAAGTAACTTTTGTGTATCTATATAGTTAAATATAAACGGATTATCATAGGTAAACAACATAATGTGTTTACGTAATTAGATTCTCTGTCATTGCTTAATTTTTAATAAATTATTGCCATTGTGGCATTGCTAAATTATTAATTAAGTGGCAGTGGGCGGGGCACACTGCTAGTAGAACTGATGGCCGATGGGGCAATAAGGTACTGGAGTGGCGGCCACGTACAGGAAAACGCAGCGTAGATAGGCCTCCAACAAGGTTGTGGGAATCCGATAGAAGCGGGCAGTACAAGACCGGTCATTGTGGAAAGCCTTAGGAGAGGCCTTTGTCCAGCAGTGGGCCTCTATAGGCTGAAGAAGAAGAAAATTGCTATTGTAGTTTATAATTTTTTTTGAAGAAGCCTAATGCATTTAAAATTTTCAAAATTTATTTGCAGTATCATCTCAGCGACAAGCAAAATCAATATATCTATTTATTTATAAATTATTCTGTGTCAGTTTTTGTCCTCGATTTCCTCCAAAAAGGCTAAACCGATGTTAATGAAATTTCGTATATAGGTACATACATGCGTTAGGCATGAGAATAGGTCTTTATGTATTTTTTATATTACTAATACTTAGGCGGGACGCAACTAATTTTCTTATACCTAAATGTGGACGATAAAGTGCCTTTTGAAGATTTTCTGGAAATGAATGATTTGGTTTTGTCCTTATTTGCGTTTTGAGACAGTTTTTTTTTCTTCCTTTCCAGGTATCACCGCATGCAATCCACTCCGCCATCCACTCGGCTAGGGGACGCCCGTGATGGCGGGCGGCAGCGCGTGGTCCAGTCGCGTGGCTGTGCGCACGCGCACGCTTCGAGGCCTCGTCCGCGACACACAACGCGCACTGCACGATGTAGCTGATATTATGCACTTTGGTAAGGAGTAGAATAAACCTAAGAGAAAGGAAATTGTGACAGAAGTTCTATGAAGAAAACGTAGTACAAGGACTGTCCCTGTGTCTGCTTTAAAACACCAGTGTCTGTATAAGGGTGAATATACGCTATTTGATTTTTTCGTGTCCCAGAAGGAAATGTGATCTGTTTCATTCAATATTTATAATTTATTTATTTGACACTATTTTAAAATTGGTAATGGCAGAGGCCAGACGATATTTCCATTTTTTTGAGTTTTATAAGTGCCAGAGGAAAATGTCTTACCAGGGGAGTGACACCACTAGCAGAGTAGAGACAAATTAAACCAGGGAAGTGACATAACATTGATTATTGACTAAGCTAAGGGTCTGATATTAAATAAAACATGTATAAATTATATTGCCTGATAATTTTTTTTATTATACAAGATACATTCAGTCTTCACAATTCCTAATTGCAACCTTATAATATTAATAGTTTGTTTATGATCTAGTTTCAATTATCCATATCAAATAACAGAATTAATATATTTTGCTTATCAATTTCATCAGAGATTATCATTTTAATTTACATTTATTTTTTAGCAAAGAAACAATGTTTTTTTTTTTTTTTTTTTAAATACTAAACAAAATAAATTACTTTTCAAATAGATCAACTGGCTTTGAAAACTTGTAGAATACTCTGTTATCTTTCATACATATATTTGGCACTGGTAAAATGCCAAGATCTGTTCCCATTTAACATCGGACATATCATTATCATTTATTTAAAAAAGAGTACCATCTTCATTGGAGATCTTTAAAAACGTAACTCAGATCTCTCCTTCTTCATCAAAATCTGACGAATATATGCCAGCATATCTATGTATAATTTTTATCATTAATTTCATTCTAGACAGTCATAGGAGTGTCTGCATTATCTACATATATCAGGTGAATTAAGCAGATGAGTAGATGTTTGTGTGACTATTTCATTTGGCACATCTTCCTCAGAATCAGTGTATACTTCCGCAACATTCAATTTTTTGTTTTGATGGTATTGTCCTCAAACCCAAAACCGAAAATCGTAGCCCTAGCACACAGGCAAGTGAAGGAACTCCGGCTTCGGCTCGCAACCCTGACCCAGGAGGCATCGGTCTTCGTGGACCCCGTCACAATGTGCTGACATCCCATTGAAGCGCGCGTGATGCGTGACGCGCCGTCGGCCCGGTCCTGGTCCTGACCAGGGCGGCTGACGGGGCAGGCTTGCACGAGCAGTGGCCAGCTCGCCGCCCGCAAGCCCGCACCTACGGTGGCCGCGAGTTCGATGTTTTATCCCGACCAGGGTGTCTCCTACGGCTGCTAGAGGCGTGAGGGCGTTGGGATTCCCGCTCCTTTTCCTTCGGCTCTGTTCAGAGCGGGAGAGGTAATTTGATGATTCCATTCACACCATAAAAGGGTAGGTATTTAATGTCACCTAAGTAGAAATGAGGACAAAAACTGCTGGACAAAAGCAGGCTCTTCGTGTACAAAATATTGCACAGGATAGTTTGACAGTTGCCTCGTACTTGAGTTTACGTTTGATACGTACGATCGTACGTTTGATAGCTGTGTATTTTTTGTGTGCTAGAAAAAGGTTTGACATTTAGTTTATTATCTTCCTTTGAAAATCAATTTCTTTTTCGCTTATCACAAACATTTGAATGCCAGGACAGCATTTGGCTAATTCCGTAACAAAGTCGTTAATCGTAGCAATGCCAGTCCCTAAATCTACAATTTTGTAAGCCGTTCGTTTGCATGTCGCTCCGATACTATCTTCGAGCTCCTTTGCTATGACCAGCTTCATGATAATTTGTCGGTCCTAATCGAAGCGGGTGAAACCGCAAACCTATATACATAACCCAAACCCATAACCCTGCTGAGGCCGCGTGTTGTTCGAAATACATACCCTGGCCTTGGCACAGGCTAGTGAAGGAACACGGATGAATTTTAGTCAGTAAAAGTCAGACACGGCAGACGAGCGAAATTGTTTTGTGTTAGTGGGGGTTGCTCTTCATTATCGGATTCAAGTGGTGTTACTGGATAGTTTCTAGTTTATTGTAGTTACACGCGAGCTCTTTGCTTTCTAGCCTTTCCCCTCCATATTTTCCTGATAGCCCTTTGTTCTCTTTCAGTCATATCATATATGCTCTTTATTTGTCCCTTTTCTTTTTATTTTGTTGCCTTTCTTTTCTTTTTATTTTTCTTATAAATCTGCATTTTTAATGGGATCGTTTTTAATTCTTTGGTAGCGTAATTTTTCAGCCTGGCGTTTTATTTTATAATCTCAATCCCTTGTTTGCTTTTTTGTAACATTCACCATGGTGTCTGATTATGTTAGAATATCTAGAACCAATAAAATTAAGCCTTAACACATAAAATATTGAACGAAACGGAATTTTGTCTCTCCTCTGGCGGTCATGTATTTCCTCTGGCATAAAATTTGCCAGTGGAGTGACGCCAGAGAAGTGACAAAATGACACATAACCCACGAAAACAACGTCATTCGCTTTACTCACCGCAGTTTCATTTACTTCATGACTTCTGCACACAATAAACATTGCATTGATTAAATATACAATTTCATAATTACCAAATACAAAAACTTGTACTTACCAAAGGAAATACTCTAACGACTGGCACAAACACGCTCTCCGAAAGTCAATCGCAAACTGACGACAATTTATTTGAGTTTTGCTCAAGGACGTAAGCTTGCTTTTAAGTTCACACTGTTGTACGTGCGTAGTTGAAGGTCAAAGCATACCCTGGCCATTTTTGGCCAAATTCTGCTTCATTGAGTTTCACCAGATGAAGTGACGTTATTGTAACATGACATGCAAATAAGCTATTTTATTTTATATTAATATTTTTTTTACACAGTTTATTTTGGTAAAATATGTTGCATTGTTTATAAAAGCATACAATCATTTAAAAACAAAACACAATAGAATACGTATTTCTATTATTTTGCCATAAAACCATTATAATCCGTAAATGGGAAGGCCAGAGGAGTATACATTTCTAATGTTTTTAAACTAAAAATGCCATAAATTGATCATTTATCATAAATTGACTAAGTGGTCCAGATAAAAGGCAATATTATTTATTATTTAAGCCTTGAGAAACAATAATATAATAAGTTAAACATATATTTTTTCTAAGGTCCATTGGAATTCAAATAGCGTATATTCACCCATAAGCCACCCTGTGGTGGATTAAAAATTGAAACATATTTTACAGATTTCGATTTTGGCATTCTGCCCAACCTCTATTTATGCAAAATTGAACCACTCGAAAAAAGAACCATATGATTTTTCCATTGGAAACAAGGTGGTTATTTTTGGTATGAGAATTTAGAAATAAGTAATCTTAAAAAAAAGAGGAAATTTAAATGTGTCGAGTGGTTCTATTTTGCATAAATACAGACAATTAAGCAGTAAGAAAACATTAACCAATTAACTGCAACAGATTACCTTAAATTCTCCTCTTCCTAACCCAAGTGAACGGGATGTCATCACATCATCTTAGCGTATAATCCCGTTCGCATCCGCGGCTTTCGCGTTGGAGCCCGGGGTCCGCTTTCTTACATATCTCCCATCCCACCTCCATTCCGCACGATCTCTGGCATCCCGTGATGTGAGATCGTTGGCACGCATGTTATCTCTTACAACGTCAAGCCAGCACTTATTTGGTCTACCTCGCTTGTTACCTTGTGTACCAAGTGAACGGGATGTAATAAAAAACTTATTAAAAACAACCGACTTCCAAAAACCAATACAAAGTGAAAAATAACTAATTTCGGAAGTCGGTGTCAAAAAACGAATATACAAAACCAAAGACACCGACTTCCGAAATTAGTTATTTTTCACTTTGTAGTGGTTTTTGGAAGTCGGTTGTTTTTTTGTAAAAAAGTTTTTATTTTATACTTTTTAGTTGTTAAAAGTACTATGCATTCAGTTGCATCCGAAAAGGACGTAATTTTATTTATTTTAATTTTTACCCGTATGTATTCCCTCAACTGCCTATGGTCTTCATCATCAAATTTACTGCAGACCATTATTTTAACCCAATGGGTGCAAAGGTCTCATCAATTTAAATGAATTAAGTCCTACCACAAAGTAGCTACTGTAAACCGTTGAGGAGTTCCCGAAACTAGCCTTTGTCTTCATCATCAAAGCTCTTATGACAGTCACAACCCATCTAGGTGTAAAGTTCTTATCAATACAAATTAATCGAGCCCAAACACAAGGTAACTGCTGTGAATTGTTGAGGAGTTCCTTCGACTGTCTCCCGGCTCCATCATCAGATCTACTCCAGACCTTTATTAAATTGTAGTGCTTTAAAATATTTAATGAAAATGCTAAGAAATGCACAAGTCGCCCCTGCAATTTTTGAAAGTTTCCCTTGTTTTCTCTGGTCTTCCACCATCAAACCCTGATATCCTTAACATGGGACCACCTTGGAAACGTCTTCTTTCCAACAGAAAAAGAATTATTAAAATCGATTCATAAACGACGAAGTTATGCGCGAACAAACATAAAAAAAAAAAAAAAAGCATATATACGGTCGAATTGAGTAACCTCCTCCTTTTGAAGTCGGTTAAAAATAATTGTAGGCACTGGCACTACGATGACGTCATCGTGAGATCACCGGACCGCCATGTGTTTATAAATAGATTACAAAACTAAACTGGTTTACTAGACATTGTATGAACTGTCCTTGCGGGAATAGTGAAAACGCAAAGGACACTTGCATTGCATGAGATAAGAATCTCAGATAATATTTAGACACCTATTAGTCGGCTATTTAATGCTTACAGCCTCCGTGGCGTAGCGAGGCGCGGGTTCGATCCCCGCGCAGTGCAAATATTTGTATACATGAATAGAATATTTGTATACATGAATATGAAAGTCTGGTCGTTCCTCGGAGAGCACGTTAAGCCGTTGGTCCCGGTTGCCCTACGAACATCTAATTTAATGGCAGTCGTAACGGGATGTTGGAGCCCTCAAAAGTCCAACAATTGGTCTTACTGCAATGTTTCGATATCGCCTTCGGGTTGTGGAGCTCCGATGGCAGTCGCTTCACGAAAATGTCGAAGTTTAGCCAAAATCAACTATTTAATAACAGTCACACTTGTCGATCCAGATGGGCTGCGTTGGACATGGTTGGGCGTTAGATGGGCGACCATCTTTCATACCAAAACCCCATCATGCTTTTAAAAGCACGATAAATTGTTGGTCCTGGTATTCGTGGACCTTAGACAGTCGTTACGGGTCTTCAGAAGCCCGAAAGTCTCACAACCAGTCTTACCAACATATAGTTTTCTTCTTCTTCAGCCTATAGAGTTCCACTGCTGGACAAAGGCCTCCCCAAACATAGCTCTTTCCATCGCCCTTTGTGTGATCTTGAGCCTTCGTATGAAGCCATAATTCAAGTAAATATATTCACAAGACGAGCTACGTGAAAGTGGTGACCCCGATAAAACAGCAATCTTACGAAGAGGAATAAGGACGCAACTCCCTTCCGACGGGGACGGCCTCGGAAGGACGACTGTTTGAACCCGGTGTCCGGAAGCGACTCCCTGCATTACACCCCTGACAACAGGAAGCAGATATAACAGGATGGCTCTTTAACCTCCCGTTGATGGAGGCAGAGTAAAGGAAACATAAGAGCGGCGAGAGGTTACATAATGGCACGTGGCAACACAGCACGTGGTCGCCGGAAGTGGCCTAGACAGAGGCCTTATGAAGAATATGAAGACGCTGGCGCTGGAAGAGCACTACGTAATGAGGCCAGCGAAGGAAGTACAGCTGCAACGCTAAGGTCCTTGATAGAGGATAGACAATGGCAGCACAGATGTGGGCGATGGAGGCGCCCCAGCCCCGCAAGGTCAAGAGGTATACACCTACTGCGGAGGGAGTAGCAAAAATTTTTTTTACGAAAGTAATGGGATGGTTGAACGGTGGCATCGCAGCAAGAAGCGGCACTAATGGCAAGGCCAGGAGACACCTCGTGGAATGACGAATCACCTACCGGTTTAAGGGCGGCAATTCGGAAATGACACGTGGATTAGTGCGTCATAGTGTGATCATGGTGTTAATTCGGGTTATAATATTGTTTTGCATTGTGTTTATCTATAGAGTTAAGTTAAGTAGAGCATGACTGTTGCCTGATTAAATAAGGATAACATTGTAGTGTGTTAATTGTATCTCTAGAGTTAAGATGAGTTTGAATTTTGCCCGTTTAATGTTTAACCGATGTTTAACCCGAGACTTACGCGATTCAGCTGAACACGCTTATCGCGTAATGCAATACGGGCATGGAAACATAGAACGATAGCACTAGCAGGTAATCAGACCACCACAGCACACACACGAGCAAGTAGCTGAATAAGCAAATAGCAACGGTGTCGTGTGCAGTGGCAGGTATTGTGGGAGAAGTACAATGTATGTACCGCGGTTCCACTCGTAGAATATTTTTAATTTTTTAGATTATCATTTGTCAAAAATTTTTTTTGTAAAAGGGGGAATGTTGTAGCGGTTATGTATTGCAGCGTAAGCTAACCCCGCCGCTTGAGCCAGTTGCGTCCCGTCCGCGCGCTGGAGTTGTATCGCGCACATTTGTTATTGAAATTATAGATTCGTGTTTTTGTGATACTGACTTTCATTCCGATAAGCAAATGAACCTTCTGACACTTCAGTGATTAGTGACCCCTTTAATTCAAGTAAATATATACACGAGACGAGCTACGTGAAAAGCCCATTGAGAACGACCACGTTTCAGTCATACAACGTATTACACACAGTACTTCACAGCAACTAGATTGAGGAGGTCAGATAGGAGCTGCTCGATGTAAGATACTGGTATGAAACCGCGTTAACCGAATACAGCCAGCAACATGGTTGGCTAAGCAAATGATGATGAATAGAGCAAAAAATTACACTGAAAGGTGAACATTGAAACGTCCTACTTATGTTTTTACTTTAGTCTTTTTGCAGTCTAATCTGAAATACAAATGAATGAATACCTTTATTATTACAACATGAAAAACATGTCTTTTTCTAGACCCAGAAGTGTTCACAGCAGTGCAAGAGATTGGGACCCAGTCTCTTCGTTCCCCAGCGCTGGTACTGCTGGGCACATCGCCATCGGCACGCGCGCGGTTGTTGCACTGTCTGCTAGGACAAAAGCTGCTGCCCGACCCTCCGCCCAGAGGATGTCGATGGGTAAGTGGGAACAATGAATTGGTTATGAGTTTTTAGGAGGAACGTAATTAATAATAATAAGATTTATTTGTTTATTTACATAACGACACATATATTAGTGCCTACTTATACACAATACTAATAATATTAATTAATAATTTAACGTGATCATTTATTCTTTGTCTCAAAACTGGAAATTGGTTTATTTAAGACAAACGTTGAGGAGTTCCCCGAACTGACCTTTGTCATCATCATCAGCTCTCTAATGACAGTCACCACCCATCTAGGTGTAAGGTTCTTATTAATACAAATTATTCAAGCACAAACACAAGGTAGCTGCTGTGAATCGCTGAGGAGTTCCCTCGCCTGTCTCCCGACTCCATCATCAGATCTACTCCAGAACCTTACTAAATTGTAGTGTTTTAAAATACCTAATGAAAAAACTCACAAATGCACTAGCCGTCCCCTCAATTTTTGAAAGTTTCAATTGCAATTGCCAAGAAATCACTCGCACGGAATCAGTTAAATATTTAGGAGTACATATGGATAGTGGCTTGCGGTGGGACAAAGATATAAGCACAGTTAATTCCAGAGTAAGACGACTCATGCATGTATTTAAAACACTTAGAGACAGTGGAACCCTAGTACAACTCAAACTTTGCCATTGCCATTTGTCAATCTAATGTGCAAATTGCTTCACTGTATCGGGAGGGGCCGCAAAAACGCATCTACTGAGCTTAGAAAGAGCACAAAGAGCGGCGTTGAAAGTGATGGCAAGGAAACCATACCGACATCCAACATCTCAGCTCTATTCAGAATGCAAGGTCCTTACAGTTCGCCAACTCTTTGTACTCAGAGCAATAATCAGGAAGCATAGAAGCGTGCTTTTGCCCAATCCCAACAGACGCAGCAAAATGCCTGTATGCCCTCAACAACCATGCAAGACCACCTTTGCAAGGAGTCAGTATAAGGCTTTAAGTTGCAAGCTATACAACACAATTCACAAGCAATTCAACATTACTTCTCTTAGCAAACATGAACTCAAAAGTAAAGTTTCTAAATGGCTTCAATTGCTCGACTATCAGAAGACGGAACACTTACTGGCATAATACATATACTGCGTACTTAAAAACAATAACACTTACATAGAAACTCTCACACTCACTCACACTGTATAAACACACACCCTCACACAACACACACACACATCACAGATACACATATGCTAGATTGTTTTAAGTAAGAAATGGACTTAGATTAAGAAAAATTCTTGAGAACATTGAACCTACCGCAACGACACATAAATCTGTATTATGCTTCCGCATTTATGGTGCGATACTTCCTGCGGCTGAACGCTGTTACCCAAAACACAAGCCTTGGTGGCTTAGTTTGGGTAACAGTAGCCCATAAAAGAATGTAAAACTTGCGACAATAAAGAATTATTATTATTTTTTTATTTATTTTAATGTCCTCAGATCCGCATCCAATACGGTAGCAGCAACCAACCCCAGGTGCACCTTTCTGTCGGCAACTCGGAGTTCGAGCTGGTTGAGGAACTAGAGTCCAACAAGAGGCCCTGGGATACACTGCCAGTTCAGGTGAAAGAACATAAAGAGCATTCCAGTCAACTCGCAGCCGCTAATTAATCCTAAAACGGTTCTCGGATATCTCTCTGGATCTCTATAGATTTGAATTTCACCAAACCACTCTCTACAACGTGTAACATAAAGGGTATATACATAACAAAGGCATGGCATCTTTACATGATATCAAACGATATTGGAAGGGTTTTTTAATCCTATCTTTTTATGTTAGGAAGTTATGAGGAAAAACACCGCCTGTGATAGGCTACTATCATACTAGTCGCACAGATATATTGAAGACATTTATCGGATTTTGGAAAGTAACGTGACGGGTAACGAGTAGTTATTAACGTATGTAGTGTGCTGCCACGTTTGTTATAATTTTATTTTAAGAAACACACGAAACCGAAAATTTGGTACCAATTTTTTGAGTATTTTATTTTGAGTTGAAACCTTTCCGATACCGTTTGATATCATCTAAAGATGCCATGCCCTTGGTATGTTTTTGTTACACGTTGTATAGATAATCCCTTTTTGTTACTCGTTGTATAGACAATCTTTTATTTGGAAAATTTACATGAACCGGCTGCTCAGACGTTTTGCAAAACTAAAAAACTACTGCATCGGCTTAGATAGTTAGTAGTTTAGGAACGTGTAGCATGACAATTGAAGTGACTGGTATTACGTTTAGTCTGTTAACATTACGGTTTGTTGGAGCCCTTAAAACGCCAAAAATTGGTCTAACTGCAATGCTTCGATATCGCCTTCGGGTTGTGGAGATCAGACGCCAGTCGCTCCACGGAAAATATAAATCAGCAGGGTAAAGCGGACCCCAGACTCCAAAGCTTGAAAAAAGTTTCTTTAGAATCTTTCTCTCGTTGAGATGATGATGACTATGTCACGTGGGTTTTTGGTTTAAGTTTAGTTAACTATCTGAACTGATGAAGCATAGTGGTTTTGTAAAACATCGGATTCTACAATTCAGCTGCGATATATAAAACAACTATCAAAATGTATATGATTTCAGGACCTAGTAAGACAAGATAAGACTGATCTCACAACAATATTAGAGGTTGAAATCAACAACCAATTTCTTAAAGATGGACTCCGAATAATCCTGCCTCCAGACCTGGATGTTGAGTCAGGAGTTGCCAGCTACCAGACCCTGAAGAAACTCCATGCAGACCTGTATTCCAAACGAAGTAGTATATTAAAGAACTTTAATCCCGTATACCTTTTTGGAGTGGACAAAATTGGGAAGAATATTTTTAGTGACAATATTTCCGGGACTATTACAACTTCTAGGAGTGAAGAAGATTTTTGGAATAAGTTTAATTTGTATTCTATGGCGAGGGGGGTGAGTAGTGGGGAGTGTGGACAAAGTGGGGATGGTGATAAAAGTGAGGTGAAAAGTGTGTGGCATGGAACCAGAGAACCTGCTGTATTTTCTAGTGAGGTGAGTGTTTTTGTATTTACTTTTAACAAAGTATTGCACGCGTATCGGAAAAAGAAAAAGAGGCGGGGAGGGGGTAGCCATGGAGCAAATATAGAGAGGAGGTGTTGTAATTAGATTTCTTCAAGAAACAACGCGTGACAATTTGCGGGATGAGGGGTGCAAAAAGTGGGCGGGATTTTGTTAGATACTGCCCCCTTTTTTGTTTTCCATCTACCGGTCAAAAGCAAAACTGCTTGCTTCTTTTTGAATTTGATGTTACTACGTAGTTTAACTACCTCACACTAGATGTCATAACATCTACTACTACAGGGACGTACTCAGAATTTTGGTACCATTACCTTTTATGTAAACAAGTAATACTTTCCTTAATCAAAAGTAGCATGATGCGAATGAAGCTGTGTGTGTGTGTGGTCAAGTAATGTTAATTTCAGAGGCAGAACAAATAATAAACAAATTATATCGAACTAAATTTTATTGACAAACACTATTATGTAGGAATATACTACAGATGGCGCGTGCAGTGCTATTTACACGGAGCGCCATGTACTGAAAACATGGAATCCTCACCCCCTAACTGTGAAGGAACCTATCTCATATAAATATGTAGGTAGATAGTTAGTTGAGGATATACAATTATACATATATATATTTTGCTTCGATGTCGCCTCGGGTTGTGGGAGGTTGTCGCAATTCATGAAAGACTTAGAGGGAGACAGTATTTATTAAGTATACAGAAAAGACAAGATGGAAGTATAAAATGAATAATGCAGATGAATGATTGATGGGTGATGGTGAAGGGCGGCCCCTGGTGGACCGGCGGCAGTTACGGAGGAGCGGGCCCTGGCGACCGGCGACAGCAACAGACGAGCGGCCCTGGCGGATCGGCGACAGCAACAGACGAGCGGCCCTGGGTGGACCGGCGACAGCAACGGACGAGTGGCCCCTGGTGACCGGCGACGCAACACGAGCGGCCCTGGTGGACCGGCGACAGCCGGACGAGGCCTGGCGGACCGGCGGCAGCTACAGAGGAGCGGCCTCTGGTGGACCGGCGGCAGTTACGGAGGAGCGGCCCTGGTGGACCGGCGGCAGCTACAGAGGAGCGGCCCTGGTGGACCGGCGTCAGCTATAAAGAACGGCCCTGGTGGCCGGCGGCAGTTATAGAAGAATGGCTCTAGGGACTGGTGGTGAGCTGGCAGAAGAACGGCCCTGGTGGGCCGGCGGCAGCTACAGAAGAACGGCCCTGGTGGGCCGGCGGCAGCTACAGAAGAACGGCCCTGGTGGGCCGGCGGCAGTCGAGGGCTCCGGCGGCAAAGGGCCAGGCAGCTCCAGGCGCACCAGTTATATAGAGACTGGCACAGCAGGAAACACCCTAGAAGGGCTCTCGAGGCAGCGTTTACTGGAGACCTACTTTTAAGAGGCTTGTTTGGAAGCCAGAGCTCGACTCACCACTGCTCTGCGATGATTCCTAAAGAAACCTCGCAGAACGGTTGGAGGTCGAAATTTAAAATATTCGAAAATATGGACGAGGAACGATAAATAATTTTACCATAAAAGAGTTCGAATAACAATTATAAAATAAAAATAGCAGACCAACAAGAATTTTGATGAGAAGGTTGTCATAGATACATCATCAACAATGTTGTCAAAAAAATGTCAAAATAATGAAAATGTTCTGTAACAATGTAAATATAAATGGTATTAAATTAAAAAGTGCAGTGTTTGATAGGAAAAAGTGATATAGTCCTGCATAGGTACGGCTTCCTACGCTAAGGGTCACTAAGTCGCCGAAACTTAGGCGTAAAGTTGAGGACTGAGTCTGTAAACAGAAAAATGAGTCCTGGGGGCAATCGCGCTAAAATAATTCAACCAAAACAGAATTGGATCGCAACCAAACCATAACTTTTGTTATGTTTCGTATCGCGCTAACCTTTTGACAAATGGTTTAACCATAACTGGATCGCAATTGGAACGTAACCGCTGTCAAATGTAAAAGTTAAACAAAGCTGACTTTTTCTATGCCATGTCAAACTTACGTCTAAACGATTAGATTTACATAAAATTGTTTTAGTTTTAATTATTATATCTGATGAAATGTAGTACTCATACATACATTGATTTTACTTCAACCGAAGTTAAAACTTTAGCGCGATACGAAATGTGATCGAAACTAAACTATAACTTTAACTGGATTAGATACGAACCAGAGTTGAACTTCGACTGTTTTATTTAGCGCGATCACCCCCTGGTGTAGTGGAATATGATCAAAACAGAGCCTCATAATAATGGAAAGCATATTATGGACCGTGGAAATGAATGATACATATATAAGTATGAATATGAGTATAAATAATAAGTGTAAGTATATCTGAATATGTACATAACATTACATTTTCCCTCCGACCCTGGAAAAATTTTCAACTGTAGAAAATTTTCTAATAAGATTTCAAGTAGGGACTGTAAAACAACACTTCACACATTCATCCATCTCCATTCACCCATTCGTACCACCTATCCTTTCAAGCAATCTTCTTCATACAGGTATGGGTGGAGTTCACAGTTGATGACTGCCACTCATAGAAGTGTGTTTTAGAATGACGACAAGGCTTATTTTTGGAGTTGTCAGCCGCTCCAGACTGGAAGGAAAAAAAAAGAAACATTAGATAAAGTAGAAATTTAAGCTCCTAGAAGAGCGAAAGAGTTAGCGTTTGGTTTAGGCTTATTTTAGGAGTAACCAACCGCTCCTGCATAGGCTTATTTAATGAGTTGCAATCCGCTCCATACGGTAAAAGAGTGAGACTGAAGAGTAGGGTCGAGCAAATGTAATGTAATGTAT
Organism: Sesamia nonagrioides; assembly: GCA_017933935.1. Classification (NCBI taxonomy): domain Eukaryota; kingdom Metazoa; phylum Arthropoda; class Insecta; order Lepidoptera; family Noctuidae; genus Sesamia; species Sesamia nonagrioides. The sequence continues at coordinate 34,199 of JADWQK010001175.1, read as the reverse complement.
ATATAATATAAAAAATAAATAGAATGTGCAGCTGTAAACAAAAGAAAGAATTTACATAAATAATTAATCGTTTTTCAAAGAATCGAAAGTTTCGAAGTTAAAATATCTTCCGATGGTGTAGTGGGAGCTAGCAGAAGTATCTGCTTCTTTAACAATATAACTGTCTTTGCTGGTTCCTCCAGTCTAATTGTAACTTCATATTCAAGCTCGTTTTTATTTAAGAGTTCAAATTTGATTGGACGAGACATATTTAAGTGTAAGTTAGAAAAAAGATAGTTATGTATGTAAAAGTATACCTTGTTTTCCTGTTAGGGAAAATAAAGAAAATTAAGTTAGGTGAAGTATATATATATGAGTGAATGAGTCATGTATGTGTTAAGAGAAAATGCAAGGGATAGAATAGCCAAAATATTTAACCAAAGAGCTGAGAATGTACGACACTAGACGAAGTGTTTCTTTTGAATTTAGGAAGTTAAGGGGGTGCAGGAAATTTTAGTTGGGCGCCAAACTGTCGTGTAACGACAAGAAAAAGACTTTAGAGGGAGACAGTATTTATTAAGTATACAGAAAAGACAAGATGGAAGTATAAAAATGAATAATGTAGATGAATGATTGATGGGTGATGGTGAAGGGCGGCCCCTGGTGGACCGGCGGCAGTTACGGAGGAGCGGCCCTGGCGGACCGGCGACAGCAACAGACGAGCGGCCCTGGCGGACCGGCGACAGCAACAGACGAGCGGCCCTGGCGGACCGGCGACAGCAACAGACGAGCGGCCCTGGTGGACCGGCGACAGCAACGGACGAGCGGCCCTGGTGGACCGGCGACAGCAACGGACGAGCGGCCCTGGTGGACCGGCGACAGCAACGGACGAGCGGCCCTGGTGGACTGGCGACAGCAACGGACGAGCGGCCCTGGTAGACCGGCGACAGCAACGGACGAGCGGCCCTGGTGGACCGGCGGCAGCTACGGAGGAGCGGCCCTGGTGGACCGGCGGCAGCTACGAGGAGCGGCCCTGGTGGGCCGGCGGCAGCTACAGAAGAACGGCCCTGGTGGGCCGGCGGCAGCTACAGTAGAACGGCCCTGGTGGACCGGCGGCAGCTACAGAGGAGCGGCCCTGGTGGACCGGCGTCAGCTACAGAAGAACGGCCCTGGTAGACCGGCGGCAGCTACAGAAGAACGGCCCTGGTAGACCGGCGGCAGCTACAGAAGAGGGACTGCCCCGGCGTCACAAGGCCGGCAGCAGTCGAGGGCTCCGGCGGCAAAGGGCCAGGCAGCTCCAGGCGCACCAGTTATATAGAGACTGGCACAGCAGGAAACACCCTAGAAGGGCTCTAGAGGCAGCGTTTACTGGAGACCTACTTTTAAGAGGCTTGTTTGGAAGCCAGAGCTCGACTCACCACTGCTCTGCGATGATTTCTAAAGAAACCTCGGAGAACGGTTGGAGGTCGAAATTTAAAATATTCGAAAATATGGACGAGGAACGGTAAATAATTTTACCATAAAAGAGTTCGAATAACAATTATAAAATAAAAATAGCAGACCAACAAGAATTTTGATGAGAAGGTTGTCATAGATACATCATCAACAATGTTGTCAAAAAAATGTCAAAATAATGAAAATGTTCTGTAACAATGTAAATATAAATGGTATTAAATTAAAAAGTGCAGTGTTTGATAGGAAAAAGTGATACAGTCCTGCATAGGTACGGCTTCCTACGCTAAGGGGTCACTAAGTCGCCGAAACTTAGGCGTAAAGTTGAGGACTGAGTCTGTAAACAGAAAAATGAGTCCTGGTGTAGTGGAATATGATCAAAACAGAGCCTCATAATAATGGAAAGCATATTATGGACCGTGGAAATGAATGATACATATATAAGTATGAATATGAGTATAAATAATAAGTGTAAGTATATCTGAATATGTACATAACATTACAAGGTCAGGCGGCAGTCGCTTCACGGAAAATGTCGAAGTTTAGCCATATCAGCAGTTGGACTGGTAAAAGCGGACCCCAGACTTCAAAGCTGAAAAGGCTTCGGATGCGACTGGGATTAACGCTGGGATGATGATGATAGTTGAGGATATACAACTATAAATTCCATTTACACGGGCCTGTGAGCATCTAAATTTTATACCAGTACTTATTTGATTTACCTAAAGCAAAATGTTTAAATCAAATCAAATAGTTTATTTGTGATACACAGGTACATATCATAGGTCTTATAAATACAAATGTTGTGTTGTGTATAAATTCATAACGTTTATTTTTAACTAATTATAAGAATGCAGATTATTGAGTAATGCAGTAACCTGATCGTTAACTGTATTTAGTTTTATGAATGATATAAAAGGACTAAGTTAGATTATGGTTTGATTAGACTCAGGTTATTGATATTGTTGCGGAGATTTAACTTATGTATAACAAAGTTTTTTCAATTTTACTTTGTTTTATCAATGTTTTCTGTTCTTTTAAGTTTTCGTACTAGACACTTACGCAGGCTCTCGCTACAAAAACCAATAATTATGAAGTTGTTCTATTTCTTGCTTTAATTTTTTCTTTCTAGGCCAGTCATGAAGTATCAAAAATTCATATAAATCACTTGTAATTTTCTTTCAAGCTATAACATAAAGAATAAAACAAAATAATATTAAATTAATTCATTCTCCCAAAATAATTGAAACTGGTAAATACAAACAACATTGAAACGAACCGATATATCTAGTTTTATACAAGATAATGTTCCCTTCTTTAATTTAATTTTCGAAGTCCTTTTTTGTCACCAAGAAGTCTTCATTATTAAAATGGCAAGAACAAATCTTTGTATATTTTGTCGGAGTCCAGTCTTATCTATTAATTTTAGTGATTCACTGCTGTTTAGGTATCTCTTCGAATAGAAATCTAAATCATACATAATTTAAACAAAAACTTTTATGATGGTTGTCTCACGAAGTGGAAGTACTTTCGATAATGTAGATTAAATAGAGAATAGTGTATTTAATTTAAAGGAGGTTTATTTTCATTTCCTGAGTATTAAATATTTTATTAAAAATACTTTCCATAGCCGTGGAACACTCTGTAAAATAATTGGATTCTAATTACGACCCTGTCATTTTGTTAAATTCAAGGGATGAAGATAGATGGCGGGCATGTTTAAAAATGTTTATAAAAACTGTAAAAAATATATTTTGGCGGCTAAAAAGTCTTTAGGTATGTCAGTAGAACAAATTTCAGTACGTATGATTATTAAACTATATTAATACTGCTCTAATTACCTATTTATTTTAATTTCTATGACATAAAGTGTCGCCATCTATTGTCAAGTAGAATAAGTATAACGTAACGTAAGTGAACACGCCCACAAGATAAGAGATTTTTCTAGAACTATTCTTTTAAATTATGAATAAAATTACTTACACGTGAAATGTGATGCCTTTCGTAGCACCAGAACGTCTGTCCGAGCAATTTTTACAAGATAAAACACAACATTTCATCCTTTTTTACTTAATAATATGAAAATAACACGATAAACCTCCGTTGTGCACAGAACGAACGACTACAGTACACTGAATAAAGGCCACGCCCACTATGATGACGTCAGGGCCTATTGAGAATCACAGTGCACAGTTACTTAGGCCGCCTCCTCTCTATATTTGCTCCATGGGGGTAGCAAATGAACCGCCTTGCCTCGATTTCCCGAAAGATTGGGCAGAGGTTTAGCTACACATTAGGCCAGTTATGTTTAAGTAATTGTGTATACTGTACTTGTGTACTGCGCAGCAAGGCTCTCGAATGGCGACCACGTACCGGCAAGGGCAGCGTCGTACACCCACCGACTAGGTGGGCGGATGACCTGACCAACATCGCAGAGATGTGCTGGATGCAGGCCACGTCCAACCGTTCATTTTGGAAATCCTTGGGGGAGGCCTAAGTCCAGCAGTGGACTTCATGTGGCTGAGATGATGATGATGATGAATACAGTGAATTAATTTTATAAAAAAATACAGTCTATTTTTAGCGATCGTGTTTGCTCTCGAAACGGTGGAGGAAAACATTGTAAAGGAAAATGGCAGGTCCTATAACCAAAAAATTATAGACTTGTTACATCCATCAGACCATACTGGGCTCGCGTGGGGTTTTTCAGGCCACAGAGACGAGGCCAGTGTCCCAGCAGTGGGAACACAAAAGGCTGATTCTAAAGCGTTTTAAGAAATACCGTAAATGTTTTATTCTCTTTTACTTGAAACTCGTCACAATTTTTTTTTTACCTACAGAACTGTGTAGATCTCCATCAAATAAAGGAGATAAACCAGAACTCACAAGTATTGTTCGTTCTCTTCTCTAACAGCGAAGACATGAACCGAACAGAAGCTCACGTTGAAGAGCACAGGAAGCCCGAGAAGAGGATCAATGTGGATGCTTTGAAGCGGATATTCAGGTGAAATAAATTGGTATTTTTATTGTGGGGGTATTACCCAGTAACTGCCTTTTTTTGTCGCTGTTGAAAATGACGATTACGCATCCCCGAGGGGTATGTGGGACTCCACGGGATATAGCCTCCCGGTATACCCACAAAAAAACCACAGCGGCACACCGACGTCGCCATAGTGGCAGGGTCATGGGAATCCAGCGGAGCCTGCGCTACCAATCGCCCGCCGGCGATTCCCACCTAAAAGGCGGGCCCAAAGTGTTCCCCCCATTGGGAGGGGACGGGCTGGGTACGTCTTCTTGTGCGAGAAGACGTATCAAGGGTTTTTTAGCGAGATATCCTTCCTCTTGGGCCCACTCGTTTGCACGAATGTAAACGAGGCCCCCAGCTCCTCTCAATGAGGAGCCCGGGTTGTCCGACGAAGACCCGGAGTTCGGGTAACGTCAGCCACTTGGAGTGGTGGCTAACACGTGTGACCGCAGAAGCGATCTCCGCGTCTGGCTTTGGTCCGCGCCGGTAAACCGGTAACCCCAATATCTGGGGGCCGTTCCCCTATTCGCCACTTGGGGACGCGTCCGATGGCAGGACAGAAACTGCACACGGACCCAGTAACTGCCTGGCCTTTTCCCCAACTTCATATTGTTACGAATGCACCTTATGTCGATAGCATAAGGTTCAATATTGCGTGACAAGCAGTATGTAACTTTTAAGCCCTATATCTTGAGATCTAGGCATTGTAGAGGTACGATATAAAACGCAATGCTAGACCTAGGGTTGCCTATCGAATGGTACAGGTTTCATCACTATTGTCAACGAAGTGTCGACAAGAAAATTATTAGAAACTCTTCTCTGGTGAAGTACCTGTATGTACCTTCTGAACGTACTCGAAATTATGCGCTATTATTATTGATTCTGGACGGGTCTGGAATGTTCGATTCGACAGTCTGCATTTGACTGTCGAAGCGAAACAAACGCACTTAAGAAGCAATCTACAGCGACAACCCAACGAGAACTTTTTTAACCGACTTCAAAAAGGAGGAGGTTACTCAATTCGACCGTATATATATTTTTTATTTTTATCTTTGTTCGCGCATAAGTTCGTCGTTTATGAACCGATTTTGATAATTCCTTTTCTGTTAGATTTCTAAGACATTCCCAAGGTAGTCCCATGATAAGGAAATCAGGGTATGATGGTGAAAGATCAGAGAAATCAAGGGGAACTTTCAAAAATTGTAGGAACGGCTAGTGCATTTGTAAGGTTTTCGTTAGGTATTTTAAAGCACTACAATTCAATAAGGGTCTGGAGCAGATCAGATGATGGAGCCGGGAGACAGGCGTGGGAACTCCTCAACGATTCACGGCAGCTACGTTATGTTCGTGCTTGATTAATTTGTATTGATAAGAACCTTACGTCTACATAGGTTGTGACTGTCATTAGGCTGATGATGAAGACAAAGGTCAGTTCAGGGAACTCCTCAACAATTTACAGTATACAGGGTGTATCTGACATCGTAACGCAAACTTCGCGGATAGGCTACACCGCATGCCACTAATAAAATTATGATAGTCATTTATGTCGTTAATGAACGGTTACAGAATTCACAGTGTTTAAAAAAAAGTGTCGACTCGGCCTTTGAACGTTGCAAGCGTGCCGCCGCGCGTTTTTGTAGGTATGACGTTGACCCCTGATGTGAACTCTATTAAATCAGCTGATAGGATAGTTTTTCGAGTTTTGTTTTCATTGCGCTTTTTTGTGTAATTAGCGAATTAATTAATTTTTACTTTAAAATCTTATTGGGTTATAAAAGTATAACAATTATGAACGGTCTAAAGTGAAAAAAAAACACATTTATTTTTTAAATCATGAAAAAGCCGACGAAAAATTCCACCACTGGGGGGTTCAGAATCATGTACTGGATTCATGGTACTCGTTTGTGCGTCGATGTCAGATACATCTTTTATGATTATCTTGTGTTTGGACTCAATTAATTTATGTTGATGAGAAATTCCATCCATGTGGGTTATAACGAATGTCTGTAAGTAGATCTGATAATAAAGACTATAGACAGTCGAGGGAAGTCCTCAACAATTTACAGTTTAACGTACGACAACCACTAACCACTGCTACGCGCCATGCTGATGCGACAATCAAAAAAATCAAGAGACTGAAATTAAGAAGCGTAATCGTGTCATATCTAGCAATGCTCATAGATAAATTCGGTCCGGCCCCAGAGAAATTTTATAAAAATCGGTTTAGTAGTTTGGTATTTAAACCAAAACAACGGGTAAAAAGTCAAATAAAAAAAGGCGTCATTTGCTTGCTAGCCTATTCCCAACTATGTTTGCGCCAGTGTCCAGTCTAACCGGATGCAGCTGTACAGTACTTTTTGCAACTAAAAATTGTAAAATAAAAACTTTATTGCAAAAAAAAAACAACCGACTTCCACAGAAAAACACTACAAACTGAAAAATAATTAATTTCGGAAGTCGGTGGCTAAAACGAAAGACACCCTGATCATGAACATGTATATGTACATGTGTATACTTTGTAGTGTTTTTCTGTGGAAGTCGGTTGTTTTTTTTTTTGCAAAAATGTTTTTATTTGGTTACTGTTTCACGCGCCTAATACTATGATCTACCGTCAGCTGTGTTGTGCGCTTGGTAACCACTGCAACAATTTCTGAATGTATTTGGGAAAACATATAACATGGTGTAAAAATAATTGGAATCAATTGAAGTTCTTATTCGGAACAAACTGCAGTCAGTTTTTACCCGACTACGGCAAAGCAAAAGGAGGGTTATGATTTTGATAGGCTATGTAAGTATGTATGTATGTATATTCATCTGTTCCCTCGTAACTTCTAAACTACTTATCAGAATTCGACAAATGACATATCATTGGAAGCGTCTTATTTGTCCGCTGGTTATAGGCTATATGGGGTTTCACAAAATCTAATGTGACGCCCTCTAGCGGACAAAACATACAGAGTAAAAAAATAAAATTAAGATAAATATGCCGTGTTTGGTATCATTTGAAAGCGCTTTACTTGTACATTTTGAATAATCACGTTGTTAAGGTGCTAGGCTAGGTAGATATATGTAACGTGTGACTACGCCTTTCCAAACATGAAAATTTATCTCTACATAGTGAATATTGCATACTTCAGAATAGTATTGTATGACATTATTGTCAATTTACAACGAAGGTGTTAGGATAGCAGAGTGTGGGGGTAATTAAATAATATTAAAGCAAACATTATAGGAGAAACATTATGTACATAGTTACTTATAACATTACACACTGGACATATTTAGAATCTTCAGCAATATAAATTACATAAGACCAGGCACATAAGAATTATGTGCCTATAACGAATATTCAGAATACTTAACTGGTAGTGTGCTCGGTCCGACGGCTCGATGGAGACTGTCTACTAAGGGACGAGTCACCGTATTTATAGGAAATGCCACTCTCAGAGTACCATCGAGCCGTTTTTATAATTTTATAAAAGTTTTCTACCCTCGGAATCAACTAAACTTAAGCAATCCACAATACAATACTTTTATTAGAATTATGACTCGTTATATATATAACACGGCCATTCTGATAATTACTTCGTTCTCGAAGTAAACTTTTCGATTAACATAATAAATAGCGCAAATAGTTTTGACACTACAGAAATGACAAGAAACTCCCTGGAAATGGTATCAACGTATTTCATCAATAAGTTTCTTATTAACAATAACGTAACAGTTCAAGGGAACTCAAAATTATAGTAACATATCTAATAACAATCGCTAGGATAAAATATAACATATTGTACCACAACATCATATTAAAGTACATCCTATGTGTTAAATCCATTTGAAAACACTTTAAGGTAATTTATCAATATAACAATTGTTCATTTGCAATGCTTAAATAACCAACATTTCATAATTTATAGGTGATTTTTATAATTTAAGCCTCGTCTTATGAAATCACAATATCTAGTCAAATCAGGTACTTCTAGCAGCAAATATGGCATATGCCATTACCCAATACACATTGTAGTGACAATTATATAACACATTATAACTACTTTATAAATCTATAATATCCTTCATATATAACACTGCCATACTGACATGTACTTCGTTCTCGAAGTACCTGCAAATATGTCTACAGTCTCACAAAAAATAACGTTTGACATTGACCGCCGACTAAACAGTTCTTGATTCGAAACAATAAGCAGAGATTATGAAATTCAAACAAGTTCCAGTGTTGTCAACCTGTCGATATTATTCAAATCTACTATTTAACAAACATTCTCTGTTAGATTAACAAATATCTAACAATTAAAATAACTCATCGCTCGGTCAATTCTGACAATATCATTAAAACTTTCCAAACATTTTCTGTTAACGTATTAATAAATATGTTACGGGTAATTCAAACCATCGCTCAGTCTCAATATTAAAACTATTCGACAAGGATTTTCTGTTAACATGGTTTCGGTCATCTCATGGTGATTTTAGTAAGTATTGCTATGCTTCAAGTTTATTTATTATCTATTAACTCTGAACGTAATCATACTTACTGAACAAGTGCTATCCATTCACCTAAGCTTTTGTTATTTTAGGTTTCCGGATAAAAATAATGTAGCACTAGAAAATTAGATAGGATTTGTGTTGCAATTGACATCACAGTCCATCAAAAAGTCCAGACATTATCTTGGTTATATTATGACTTGGGCAAACACTTTATATTCTTCATATAAATAGCAGTCGACTCATGGATTACTAGATCATAATAATTATTGATTTGTATATTAAAAGAATTATATGAATAAATAACTTGTAAATATTACAACTGGTAATAATTTTTCTGCATCCAATTTTTTGTCTCAAACCACCAAAATACGAAAAAATGTCGTCGCAATAAGTTCTTTGAATATTATCGATAATTTTATATCGAAATAACCAAGATCCCTACCACAGTTTTTATGTTTCTACTTAGCGTCACCCTGCATATGTAGTAGCGAATATAATGCTAAAATAGGTGTTGCTGTTTGTAGCAGACAAGATTCACTTATTACCCGATATTTATTGTTTTTTTTTTTTTTTACCGATATTTACCCGATTTAGTCTATACTAGGGGTATTAAATCGGACTTGGCAACATAGACCACACTGGCCATCTACAGAGCAATAGCTGAATATAATTCATATAAACTTATTTCATTTTTACTATTTGATGTCTCCAATTGTCGATCTAATTTTGCTATATCAGTTTTTCTATGCCATTTTGACATCTACCATATTTCATGGCATCACCCGTCAGGGATACAGCACTTGCCACAGGCACAACAGCCACAGGCACAACAGCCACAGGCACAACAGCCACAGGCACAACAGCCACAACAGCCACAGGCACAACAGCCACAGGCACAACAGCCACAGGCACAACAGCCACAGGCACAACAGCCACAGGCACAACAGCCACAGGCACAACAGCCACAGGCACAACAGCCACAGGCACAACAGCCACAGGCACAACAGCCACAGGCACAACAGCCACAGGCACCTTTTTATTATTATTATTAATTCTGGACACTGTACTTTGTCAGTCAGCCTATGCGGATAGACCTGGCTCATCAAACAACAGTATCAGTAAAAATAATAATCTGTCTAGTCTGTCAATCAAGTTAACAGTCAAGTCAATCAAGTTATTCAATCAAGTCTATTAAGTATCAGTATTCAGTTACTTCGTCTTATTCAACTTTTATACAAGGTACGGACGACAGCAGGTCAAGCCACCCGAAACTGCCAAATATTCCCAATAAAAGCTCGAGCCTTAAAGCTTTAGCGATGTTGTGTCAGATTGTTTGTGAATTTAATTATTAAGAGACAGATGGAACTTTATTTTTCAAAACCTCCTTTCTTTACCATGCAATTAAAGTAACTAACAAATCCCGTGCTATCAGAGAGTAGCTCTGACCAAGCACAAGATAAGTCCAGTTACAATTGCTATGGTAGGTACTACCAGAGGGTAGCCCTGGGCACGTACCCGCACCAAAAAGGAGATCGCCGAAATTCGCCCCAGCATGGACAAATAAATGTCCTGCATTATAATTTTACTTTCATTTTTTTTATATTATATGCAAATATCCATAGTTAACGGACAAGCGTGGGTTTAAAACGAATAATTAAAAGCCTTGTAACTACTAAACAATTTGTCTGTCATATAAATTGCTGCTTTAGAGATGTTGCTTCTTGTTTTTACGAAATCGATAGTTTAATAATTGTATTTATGAATTAAAAAACACGAAGTTTTATTTAATGTATGCATTTTTTTTATTATTATGACTACATTTGTTATCAAAATACATTAAACGCAATCTGTAAAATAGCGTAATAATAGTGTTTTTATCGATATTAAACAAAATCGATTCTCAAATCGTTAGTTCAAATAGCGGTATCGATTCTACAGATGCGGAAATGAGTGACATCTCCAATTGTTTTGTTATGTTTGTTACTCGCGATTTTTTTTTTTGGCGGCATGAGTGTCACGCTCATTTTTCATTGGACTTTTAAAATTATTTATAGTGTTGTTTACTAAATAAAATCGCGTGATTTATGTAGTAAAAAGTGCATTCAGTGAATAATTTATAAAGAACAGTGAAATAATGTAGCACAGTGGCCACATCATGTCCTTACTCCAAATTCTTTCTTGTCGGCCTCACGCAGGAAAAGAAAGGAGATAAATTAGTTAAGTTAAGCTAGGATAAGTTAGGATAGAAACTTACTCAAGAAAAAAAATTACTAAAGACTAGGCTGTATGGCGTACTATGCCTTTGCCTTTTCCGTTCAGAAGAACGGAAAGAATTTAACAAAAAAAGGAAAAAAAAAGGCGGGAAAAGGTTGAAAACGAAAGGCGCGTTTTTTAAACAAAAATTTTAATTTTTTCCTTTTTGTGCATTGTTCTTGTAAATAATTTCATAAATACTTAAATCTTACTCTATACGTTACTTATAAAGAGAGTTTATAATGCCGAAGAAGCGAAAGAGGAAGGAAGGGGATCCACCTCTGGATCCTCAGGAGGTATCTACTGATTCCGACTCAGCAGCGGAATCCGTGATAGCAGCAGAACCCAAAAAAGATAAATATGCAATTTATAAAGTGAAGGGTTACTCGCGTAAATACCCGGAGGATACCAACAAAAAAGAACTCGTCGTTTTCTTGAACCATCTAGAAGAAAACCAGACCTTCAGCGATAGAGATCGTATGGCCCTGTCGAAAGGCATACGCGAGCACGGAGTTTCAGGCGTAATGCATATGCGTACTATCAACAAGTACAAGGTTGGCATTACTTTCGACTTGCCGAACAATGCTAATATGTTCCTAAAGAATAAGAAGATATTAGACCAACTGAACATCAAAGCGTCCATTCCTGCTTCAGACACGGAGGTTACCGGTGTCCTGACCTCAGTTCCTGTGGAGATGTCGAATGCAGAAATTTTTTCATTAATTGGCAGCTCAAAAAATGTCATTCAAGTAAGACGATTCATGCGGAGAGTAAAGGGTATCGGCGGCGGCGGCGGTGTAGAATTTATACCTACACAAGCAGTGGCTGTTACTTTCGCTTCTACAATACTACCTGCGTATGTATATCTGGACTCATGGCGTCACGAAGTCAAACACTACATTCCACCGGTAAAGCAATGTTTAAGATGCCTTCGATATGGTCATATTGCCAAGTACTGTCGTAATCCACAGGTATGCTCAATTTGCACTTTAGATCATAGTTTTAAGGATTGTCAGGTCGACCCTAAAAATGCAAAGTGTGCAAACTGCAAGGGTGACCATATAGCTATCTCCTCATCTTGTACAATAAAAAAACAAAAAATTGAAGAAAATAAAATTAAGTCCAAAAGTGTTGCATATTCCGACCTTTTTAATGTTGGTGCATTTCCAGCGTTATCCGCAAAAAACTTAGATGTACAGATTAGTAACTTAATGAAATCAGATACCTTTATAAATATTTTAGTCGAAACAATAACAAAAATCATTAGTAATAAAGATACACCTATAAACTCTTCCTCAATTAAAGAGGTACTAAAAATAACTTTAAGAAATAAAATTCCAGCTTCCTAATGGATTTATCAAATTTAAACATAATGCAATGGAATGCACAGAGTCTAAATAGCAATAAACATATATTTACAAATTTCCTCTATACATACAATATTCATATAGCAATTATTAGTGAAACATGGTTTAGACCTGGGCAATACTTTGAAATTAAAAATTACAACACTGAAAGAAACGATTGTGGTAACAAACATAATGGGGTTGCCATTATAATTCATAAAAGTATTATTTATACTAAAATTAACACCTACTTTGACAATTCTTTACAAAATATTTGCATACAAATTTCAATCAATAATAAGATGATAAGTATAGTTAGTTTCTACAGTCCTCTAAATTCAGATCCAGTTTTCAATAAAGATAACTTTGATTCTTTGGTGAAATCGATTCCTGGACCTTTTTTATTTGCTGGAGACTTCAATGCTCATCACACTTCCTGGGGTTGTGGTTCTGACTCATCACGTGGTCGAAATATATTAGAGGTCATTGACGAAAATAATTTAATTCTGCTTAATAATGGTCAGGCAACAACAGTTGGCTCCTTAACATGGCGTCCCAATGCATTGGATTTAAGTTTGGTGTCCCCTTCATTGGCACTTAATTGTGAATGGCATATACATGATAGTCCTCTTGGTAGTAGTTATCACATTCCTGCAATTATTAAAGTAGTGATTAGTAATGGTCAAAATAAAGATTCATTTGGAAACTGCCCTAACACTGAACATTTTCCCATCTGTCCAAATTACAAAATGGTGGATTGGAAAATGTACAGTAAAAATGTGGATGAAATGCTAGTTAATTTTAATACAGCTAATATATGTCCACTTGAATCATATCATCATTTTTGTACAGTTTTACGTACAGCTGCTGCTAATTCTTATTTTAATGGCAATAAAAATATAAATAATAATATGAGCAATCGCTCATGTCCTACAAAGAGGTTTAGAAGACCTTCCCTTCCTTGGTGGAACCGAAAGTGTACGGACGCTGTATCACACTTCAAAACAGCTTATATAGATTTTAAAAATAATCCATCAGAAGTAACTTATTTAAATTTTAAAAGACTTCGTGCACTTAAAAAATTAACTATAAAAACAGAACGACAAAAAAGTTGGTTGTCCTTATGTGAAACTTTCAATAGATGCACACCAATATCTATCATATGGAAATTCATGCGTAAATATAACAAAACATATAATTTTAATAATCTTGGAAATGATGCATGGATATCGGATTTTTTGAAAAAATACACTCCAGATTTTGTACCCCATACCCCAACTCCGTTATTGAATAATAGTACCGCCTCTAGTTCTATTCATAATTTTCTATTAAAAACTTTTACAATTAGTGAGTTAATATCTGCAATCTCTTCCCGAAGAGACACTGCTTATGGTCTTGATGGAATGCCATACATATTATTTAAGAAACTGAGCATTTCTGGTTTAAAATCATTTGCAAATATTCTTAATCAACTATGGGAAAATAATATTATTCCTGAAGACTGGAAAGTAGATTGCCTAGTACCAATTTTAAAACCGGAAAAACCTGAAGCAAATCCTGATTCTTATCGTCCTATAGCACTTACTTCTTGTGTTGGTAAAATATTTGAGCAACTATTAAAGCAACGATTAGAGTATTATGTTGAAAAAAATTTTATTTTACCTTCTAATCAATTTGGATTTCGTAGAAATAGGTCCGCTAGAGAAAGTGTCTGTCAACTGCAGCTTGATATACGTAATGCTTTATTAGCCAATAGCAATTTTATTGGAGTGTTTTTTGATATTTCTGGGGCATTTAATGGAGTTAATATAGATATCTTATGCCATGAACTACAAATAGGGATTAGTGAAAAACTTATATTTTGGGTTCGTAATTTCTTGAGTAATAGAAAAGTATTTGTTAAATTTAATAGTCATCTTTATGGTCCTAGACTCTCATCAAAAGGTGTTTGTCAAGGGGGCATATTGTCACCTTTGTTATTTATATTGTATATACGTAGATTAAATTTAATATTAGGTTCTCAGATTAAAAATTTACAATTTGCTGATGATTTAGTTGTTTATACTACTGGAACTAACTTATCACAGGTTGTCCAAAAAGTCAATGATGCCCTGTCAAATCTATACAAATATTTCTCCTATCTTGATCTTGATGTCAATTCATCTAAGTCTAAAGTTGTTGTGTTTGGTAAACAGAGTCATAATATGCCCTCAGTTGTATATAACAATTGTGTATTGTCCATTTCACAAGAAGTCAAATTTTTAGGGGTTCTTTTATCACACAATTTATCCTGGACTAATTATATAAAACATATAGTTAGTAAAGCAAATAAAGCATATAATATATTGAAATCTTTGGCTGGTTCATATTGGGGTGCAGATCCAAAAATTTTACTATTGTTATATAAATCTTTAGTACGTAGTCACTTTGAATATGGTTTTTATTGTTTTGCTGCAGATACCAAAATTGTAAATAGTTTAGAAGTTCTGCAAAACAAATGTTTGCGTCTTATTACTGGAGCATTCAGAAGCACTCCTATAAATGCAATGCAGGTTGAATGTAATGTCCCACCATTAACGATTCGTTTTCAATACCTGAAAGAAAGATTCATATTAAAACTTTTTAGTGTAACTAATAATAATCTCTTAGTCAATTTGTTGCATTCTAATTTCAGTTTGGGTATAAAACCATTTTATATGTTAGAGGAGCTTCATAACTTTATAAAGTTTATTAAAGATGCAAATATCTACCAATCAAAAAATATTTTGCCTTGTTATCAAGGAACCTTCATAGGTAAATTTCCTGAAATAAAAATAATAATTAAAAATAAAAAGGAACTTTCTACTAAAGAGACAGTTAATGCATTGTTGTCAGAGTGGTCAGATCATAAATTTGTGTACTGTGATGGTTCTAAAAGTAATAAAGCAGTCTCTTTTGCTATTTATGAGCCAACATCAAATATAGGTGTTGGTCATAAAATTTATAAAGATACCAGTATATTTACAGCTGAAGCTGTTGCTATTTTGAGTGCTTTAACACACATTAAAAATTTAAATTCAGGACACAACAAGTGGATTGTAGTAAGTGATAGCATGAGTGTTCTGAAAAATCTGGAAAATAATAAATTACATGCTAACACTAACTACATAATCTATTTAATTAAAGAGTTGTGGACTGAACTGTCCCAGTCGCATATTAAAGTTAGCTTTGTATGGGTACCCTCACACATTGGTGTCCCAGGCAATGAAAAGGCTGATTATCTGGCTAAAAAAATAGTTGATTTAGAGGAGTTGATTCCACATTCTGATATGAGTGTTTCTATACCACATACAGATGCAGTTAGTCTTTTAAAACAGCGCATGTGTCATGCATGGGGGAGACACTCATATCAGTTTACACAGGTACAAAATAAAGGTAATTGGTTTGCTACTATGGATGTACAGGTAAACTCCTTACCTTGGTTTTGCAGGTATAAAAAATTTGTAAATAGGAAATTTTATTCAATTATCTGTCGTATGCGTTTTGGCCACTGTCGTTTAAATTTTCATCTTCATCGTCTTAGAATTGTTACTTCCCCTTTTTGTGAGTACTGTGAATTACAGAGAGTTCAGTCTTTGCATCATATCTTCTTTGAGTGTTCGTCTTTCAACATTCAGCGCCTTGTGTTGTCGGACGAATTACTAAATATTTATAAAAAACCTGATAAGGTCCCGCAATGTATTCAGGAGCTGCTTATGAATGCCGAAACTTATATATATTTGTACAGATTTATAACTGAGACTGTAAAGGATGTTTAAGTTGTAATTATTTTTGTTTTTTTACGTCAGGTAATTGTATATTGTAGTATATTTGAAACTAGTTTATAAAACTTAAAAGTGTACTTTGTGAACACAATATTTTGTAATTTTATATTTATAATTTGTTTCTAAATGAGGACTGAGGAGATATCTATAATTTGACTTGACAATGACGTTTGTTTTTGTTTACCTTGGATTTGACAAATACTGATGAAAAATGGCTAATGGAAAATGCGAAAGCAAATTGGAATTATTACGAAAGAAGAGAATACAGCGAAATTAACGACAAGATACCCAAATACGAAAGACTTTTTATTGAAAAATTATTACGAAAGAAAACGAGGAACGAAAGACTAGGCGATATGGTCGAACGACTATAGCCTTCCCTAATGGGTAAAAGGAAAAAAAAAAAAAATTAAACCAAAAAAAAAAAATTGTTACTCGCTTCCTTGCCTTTGTGCAGAGTAGTGAGTGTTCACTTTTGTTACTGGATTACACGAGTAACAGTTGTGAAGGTCAGATGGCAGTCGCTCCATGTAAAACATTGATATTCAGCGGCGTCCGGCCAGACCGGACGCCGACCCCAAAATAATTGGTAAAAGGCTAGACTATAAATTACTTGTATTATTTACACATTTGATGATTACATTCATTTTCTTACTAAACGTAAAAGAAATAATAAATTTATTCAGTTTTCTTTACGATTATATAACCTCAAAATCAAACACATTTTAGTTTGATACTCGGTTCCTAAGCTTGTCCGTGTATCAACAAATACCTGATATGATTACATGAATCATTCCAAACACAACTAGCATTTTCTTATTGCTGTCAATTCTGGGGCATTCAATGTATGGAATTTTAGCAATGTCCTTTGTGTAGTTAGTATTTGCAATAATGTGCGGTAAGGTACCACTAGAGAGTAGCCCAAGCCATGTACCCACACACAGTATTATACACAACCAAACAAATTATCACAGTTGCAAATTGAAAATACAATCGATACAGATACTGACCCTTAATAAGTTTTCCAAATGTTATTTTTAAGCAATACTGTTTTATATTGTCGTTATTTACTCAATTCAGATAATTCTTTACTTACGAATAACTTCTGGAGGTTCTCACTGTTGGTTGAGGTTCTGGGGCTCTGTATTTTTGAAGTACATACAGGATTATTCCTGTATAGGACACCAGGTACCGGATTATTGCTGCTTATGCAGCGTAGCAGTTCCAACGTCAGAGAAGACGGCCTGATGTCATAATTACGGTGCGAGTGAAGTCAGCGACCCGCTGAACAACGGCTTCCGAAATATCGTCACAAGCTCCAACGGCGGTTATGAAAAAAAAAATAGTTTTATAAAACCAGAGCCCTGATCCCTACTTCTGATGTTAGGATAGCAGAGTGTGGGGGTAATTAAATAATATTAAAGCAAACATTATAGGAGAAACATTATGTACATAGTTACTTATAACATTACACACTGGACATATTTAGAATCTTCAGCAATATAAATTACATAAGACCAGGCACATAAGAATTATGTGCCTATAACGAATATTCAGAATACTTAACTGGTAGTGTGCTCGGTCCGACGGCTCGATGGAGACCGTCTACTAAGGGACGAGTCACCGTATTTATAGGAAATGCCACTCTCAGAGTACCATCGAGCCGTTTTTATAATTTTATAAAAGTTTTCTACCCTCGGAATCAACTAAACTTAAGCAATCCACAATACAATACTTTTATTAGAATTATGACTCGTTATATATATAACAAACGCATCTTGGTAGAGTCTACTGTGTCCATTTACTTGCAACTACATTAGCAACTTTGTTCAGTTCAGTATTCTGAAAATCTTGTTTTACACTTTTTCAGCGTCGTTTTTTGTCGTAGTTGGGTTTTAGTTTTTCTACTCTTTTCGTATAAATTAAAGATAATGTTGTATACCTGTTGCACAAATAAATATTCTGATTCTGATATTTATAGTCTATAACTAATTAACAGATTGGACTCACAGAGGGCTCAGTCGGAGCAGAGGCACAAAGGAGAGGATAAAAGACTGTATGAAGAGCAAACCGCCTTCATGAACGAGTTGATGCACCAGTGGGAGATGATGTGTGAGTATTAGGAACATACACCGTTCCCTGATTTGCTTGCTACCTTTGTCCATTGCTTTATTAGCTTGCGGAGACGAGAGTCCGTGCACTTTTTTGTTCGCTAAAATAGATCACTTACTACTGTACCGAGTAACGCAAACGAGGGATTAAAAGTACCGCGTACAAAAATTCCCCTGAATAACCGAGGACATGCAGAGAGCGGACCGGACAAAAGTACAGGGGAGTCCCCGAATAAAATAGAACTCGTGTGACTCGGCGAAGCAACGCACATGGCGGACTTCAGTCCACGTTGTGTGTTCTTTACATTTCTGAGCAACAAATGGCCGCACACCGTGTGCGTTGAGTTCGCGGTAAATCCGCGGTGGACTTTTTATGCGCGGAGCGTACTTTTTTCTCCGTCGTGGAGAAAACTCCGTCGTCTGCGAAGTCCCTATACGTTTGATAAATTTGTCCTCTCAACAGTGTGAATTCCGCAATGATTCATTGTAAAAATGAAGGCTAGCCTCATAAAGTAAATATGATCATCTTCTTTATTTCAGCAACACCAGCTCAAAAACATTACGTAAAAAGCCAATGCATTGTACTCGACGATTCTGACCTTCGTACACCTGATCAAAAACCGCCCGCACAATTCCTCAGCACCGCCACACAAAATGCGAGCGAAACTTGTGCGAAGGACAAAGATGAAAGGACTGTTAAATCTAGAGCTGGTTTGTTAAGTACTGTCGTGAAGTTTGCTGCAGATTGTCTCCAAAGTTACCTGTTGGAGTATTGTGGGAAGTTGAGCGAGGTTAGTTTTTGTTATGTATCATCTGGCAGCGTTTTCCTATATTGTGGTCAGCTTCCATCCTAGCTAAATACTTGTTATATGACTTATTTTTGTAAATTATCGCATCTCAAAGAGGTGAAAAAAAAAACCTTTTCTGTTGTTGGATATAACAGGCTCGCACACGCTCTTAACGTACAGACTACCGACACGTCTACTCTTGCCTGTGTCTCTCGTAAAAATGACGTGGTGCGCTCGAGACAGTGCTGGTTTGTGTCAGTGTCGAATGATTAAACGCATACACTACACCTATATAGAATCAAAAAATTCGATGAGATGTGACATATATCAACTCGCCTTTTGCCCATTATTTAATTTTATTTTACCATTTATATACCTACACATATATCACAGCCAGACAAGAAAAAACAACAGAAATATGGTACAGAGATTTCTTCCAATATACCTGCGATAGACACTAGATTCAGAGATGTAGACAGCAATAAAGGATACAATAAATAATACATAGCGACTTTCATAAAGCAAACAAAAATATGAAAATACATACCATACACACAACGTACATACTTAACATAAATATCAGTACAAGCATTGATAAAATATTAAACAGATACGATATATTCTAACAAACTGACCAAAAAAAAAAAATGTGCCGAACACAGCAGCAGCACATAAGCATATTTTTATTCGGCATACATTGGTACAGTGTGAGTGAGATGGGGCACAATCTAAAGCCTAGTGTTTGTCGTTTGTTTTTACGAGTGTATCGAGAGTGACTAAGGCGAGATGCAGGACTTTCCTTCCTTTTGTACGCTTCATTTTCAGTGCGCTAATTACATATCTACCTTAGTTTAATATTTTATCAATGAGTACAAGCAAAACTACTATAACATACACAAAATAAATACACACACAACTATTATTAAGTGAAAATATAGTGTTCTATTATTCTCCTTTTAAAAACTGCCACAGTTTGACAGTCACTAATTTTGTGATTTCGAAAAAATAACTAATTAGGTACCTAAGCACAATAGTACATTGTTTTTCTAGGGCGGATGTAAGACATTTTTTTTGTAATGTCTATTCCGCTGGAGGCAAACACAATGTTTTTAATCACATTTGCGAGTAAACTATAAATAAAAATGACAGTTTAAATAACAAAAGATATTTTAACAACTGGGCAGCGTTTACAATGTCGGGCGGCGTTAAATTCATTGACTCGTCTGATGAAGACATAATTGTTTACTGTTTACAGAAACTCGTGCAGTATGAGTAATTATTTTCTTAAAGTAGGTACGTAAACTACTAATGAATAGCTTATGAAAAATAACGATATACTCATCTATGATAACCATAATGGCGGAAAAAAACGGACCGCTCTGATTGGTTTAATTGCGCGGGCGGTCCCGAATATTTTTGAAATAATAAAAGGCACGAAAAAAAAATGTATGCAGCCAAAATATTAGCATTTTTCATTCTAAATTTGAATTAATGAATGTGTAACTGGTTTCTAGTGCCTTCTACATATTTTGAATGAAGTTAATGAATAGTTCTAAATTCGAAAATCCGCAAGGGAGACTTACTTAGTTTTTATATGATATTGAACCTTCTTGAAATATATCTTTAAAAAAACAATTACATTTCACGCCCATGGGCTCATAATGAAATTTTGCAAGCCCGAGGGTACAATACGGGACATCCCGCCCACTTTACTTGCGTTTATTAACACTGTTTAAGAGCATGTGTGATGCAAAGATTAGTTTATGTTGCAATTTCAATAATTTTTATGACATTTTCAAATGTGTTCTTTATTCAGAAAACAACTTAATTTACACGCGGTATAAAGTTTATATTTGCTTAACCTTTTGAACGCCAATGTCTGCTATACTCTATACAAGCACAAGCGAGCCCTGTGTGTGCGCCACGATCATCTATACTCGACAGAAAGAAATCAAAAGTCGTGAAAGATTTTATTTTATAGTTAATTATAATATTTATTGTCCATTTTATGTGCTACAAGTGTTGACAAAATATATGATAATAATGGTTATCGATATTAAATTGAAATCCCTATATTTTACGTAGGTATTTATATCGATTTTTGGGCTTGGCGTATAGAGCACTGAGATGCCGTTTTGGCGTGGCGTTCAAAAGGCTAATATGTAATAAAACAATGCCAATTGGAAGCTAGAATTTGATTTGATTATAATATATAATTATATTAGTGAGTGTAGTGTGTTATGTAAGTAGAATGAACTACCTGCAATTCTACTATAATTATTAACAATGATAGATGGAAGTTTGTTGTTAACTTATGTGGGTGAAACCGCAGGGCGCGGCTAGTAATATTAATATAATTACAGGTGCACGTGAAACTCCTACAACAATTCTTCCTGGCTTCGTTCGACATGGCTCGCGAGTTACAAGTGGTTCCCAAAAAGATACAGTATGTGGCCACACAAGAACAACAATTGTATGAGGTCAGTTATAAGTAAGTTTAAGGTGCATATGAATGATAGCGTCGACAGAGGAGGCTATCATGACCGTCATCGAAGTGTCATCATCATCATCAGCCCGCAATTGTACATAGCTAGACATAACCTCTTGCCTGTACGGCTCACATACATGGGTTTTAAAATATATTACAATAAGTTAGCCAGTAGGCTAGCGTATTTGCACTTCGGACGGACCTACATTTGGGTGTACATTGACACTGACATATTGCATTATGCTATGAATTTTATGTAAGTATATTACTTGCAGTTTTATTTAGATTCATCCCGTTGAGCATTCACTGACATTTTCTGCATTTGAGTTAACATTTTACATCTGCATTGACATATTAGGGAAGCACCCTACATAGCTTTTTTGGTCCTTCGAGCCGGATCTTCTCTCCAACTTGATTTTGTACAACTCTCATCCAGCTGCTTTCATAAACCCTTCGCTCCCTACCCTGAGTGTTCCCACCTCGCATTTTCCACTCAAAAACATGCCAGCAGTCATCGGTTGTACATTTATTATGTCCACACCATTACTAATTCCTAGTTTTGCTTGCTTATTCTGTTAGCTATGTCGAAAATTCCGGAGAATTGTAGATGGAATTATTACGCGTCGTGAATTACGACGACGGATGTTCGACGCCATATTGTGACGTAAAAAAAAGAAAAATCTACCAACCATATCGAGTGGGGTATTTAAATGAAGGATGTTAATTAATGATTCTAAAAATAAAAAAAATATAAAATATTAAAAATAAAATATTATTAAATAAGAAAACTAAAAAGATGGAAATAAAAAAATATTATTTACAAACAAAAAACCCGCCTAAATATAATTCTAACGAACTGAAACTTGGCAGAAACAAGTTGAACAATCGCAGTTGGGAGACCTCTTAGCTAGATAAGCAAGTGTTCCATAGAACAGTCCCCCAACTGCGATTTTGCCAAGTTTCAGTTCGTTAGATTTTTATGCAGGTGGGTTTTTTGTTTGTACATATTTTTTTTTGCTTTGTGTTCGGGATTATGGATCATTATCATCATCTCAGCGTTTATCTCGATAGATCCTTTAAAAATATTTATTAATAGTTTTATTTTCGCAGACAATAAACGAGAAGTTCTCAGAAGGAGACAAGAAGAGAGAGCTCCTGAAGATAATGCAGGAAGTGTTGGAGGAGATGAGGGATGAAGTCAATAATATGGATTGGAGTGTTGATGGTAATCTATATTTCGTTATAGCTAGAGCTAGCGGCGAACTTCGTACCTCAGAATTAACGTTTTCGAGATATCAAAGAATGAACCCATATACAATGCATGAAAAAATAAATATAAATATTTTTTTTCATGTGTTTTTCTCGGGATTTAATAGTTATTCTGCTATTTAAGACGAAGATAAATGCATATTTTATCATATACTCCCTTATTCCTAAACGTTGTTTTTTGAACTTTTGACGTCCCTTAACTTTAATAATCGTTAAACGTTGATTAAAGTTATGTGATGTGAAAACTTTAAGCAACGTTTATGAATAAGGAGGTAAATGTTTAAATCGCCTTCTTAATTATTACGACCCGACATGTCTTCCCACAGATCTCCCTTGGCATCAAGACTCGCGCTACATATTCTCAAACTCCATATTCTACTCTTCGTCCCGCTCCCGCAGCAGTCCGGACACGGTGTCGCTCAAGCTCCAGGCCGGCGACCAGCCGTCCGACGGCGAAGAAGCCGTCTCCTACGACAGTTACAACTTCGATGAGTACGAGATTATTAGGACTGATGATGAGAGTTTTGCCGATTCTTATGGAAAGTTGAAGGTGACCATGATTTTTTAATTAATATCGATGAGTACGAGATTATTAGGATTCTAATTGGAAATAAATTTGAAACCTCCTGTTTTAAATCAAAATAGTAGTCGTCATGTATAAATAAATTGCGACGTTGTCGTCTTTCATGTTCGCGTGTACAGTGTGTTTCTTTTACATGTCAATTTAAAAATTTTATTGAATATTTTCTTATTGGAAAAAATTTTAAAACATTTTGTTTTCGAATGGAAATATTTTTTTTAGCATGTATGTATGCTATACTATTTCGGGTTAACGGGAACGCCCTCTGTTAGTTAACATACTGTATGATCTCTAAACTGCTAGGGAACATCTATACTAATACTTGCTGCCTCTGCCAAGGAACTGCTTAAGTATTAATTTTCAAATATATTGCACAAAGCAGGTCAGACAGAAATGGGTTTGAAGTCGCCGACGTCGTTTTTATTCGTCATCATCATCATCTCAGCGTATAATCCCGGTCGCATCCGCGGCTTTCGCGTTGGCCCGGGGTCCGCTTTCCTACTAATACGCCTCCATTTCGCACGATCTCTGGCATCCCGTGGTGTGAGATTGTATTGTCGTGGTGTGAACGTCGTTTTTATTATCTGATTTAAATGAAGGTATGACTTTACGTCTCTTCATGTAATCAGGAAAAATCCTCAAGTCAACACATTTATTAAAAGTAACAGTTAGATAGACGGCTATGATGTCTATTATATGACTTAATACTTTAATAGAGATGTCCCAGAAATCACCAGTGTTTTTTGACTTAACCGTGTTAAAAGTATTACGCGCATTACCTACATATTTAAAGTGAAATAGTTGACTACACTTACATACACTACTATGCAAAAGCTTTAGACGGGGATGAATATCCCCGTCTAAAGCTGAAACCTTAAAACTAAATACTTAGCTGAATTCTTAAGGAGCGAGTTGTAGCTATTGTATATTAGAAAAAAACTCATTAAATACCTTAGCTACATCAGCGGCTTTATGAACTAATTTGTTGTCGACCATAATCTCAATTGTTTATCCTGTTTATCAGATTTACCAGTCCCATTATTAATAACGGTGTTATTAGTAACGGGGGCAGGTGACGGGTTGCGCTATGAATCAATTATTATGAATTAATTCCACGCCTACGTAGGTGAAGGTGTGGGCAAAAGCTAGTAATTAATAAAATGGTACCAAAGTGAAAATTGTTCTTTGAAAACATTATTGAGTATGTTTTAGGTACTGTAAAGAAAAAAAGACGCATAACGTGTGTGAAAATTAAAGAAAATTAGCGTTACTCAATTCTGTTCCACAATGTAGGCTAAAAAATTAATCATCTTACTGCGATAGCTACACAGTGCTGTCAAGTCCGCTTTTCACCCTCTTGTATTAAGGATTCGTTTCTCTTTCCAGTCGCCACAGCCGCCGAGTCGGTCGGAGAGAGAAGACTCTCCCCAGTTCAATAACATCCACGTGGAGAACGAGTCGGAGATGTTCTCCCTGTCGGCGAGTCGGCTCGGGGCCAGCGCTAGCTCGTGTTGTAGTCGCGCGGTGTCGGCGCGACACGCCTCGCTCGACGTGCAGCAGACAGGTTAGGGAGTCACATTCACTACAACACACTCACTATAGTTAACACAAGAAAACAGAAAGAAAATCAAACAGTCATGACTTTCGCATTATCGTAACTCATGTTGAGGACGACCCCAGGAGGAACTGTATTTAGGTTTAGCAGCATCTTTTTTTTCTTTTTCTAAAAACTACCCCGGTGCCTCTGCTCTCACGTGCTCGCGAAGCCGCGGGAATCCATATTCTTCCGCAGCCCCACACTTTTGTGCTGGCCCGGCCTGTCCGGGCCTCGCCTTCTGCACGAGGAAGTGAGGTGCTTAACTACCCCGGGATCACATCTGACGCGCGCACCAACACCCGAGGGCGCCTCAGATCCGTTCCCTGGACCCTCGACCGCGGACTGTAAAATCGGCCCGCGGTGTACCCCACCTCGCTCCCTATTCGTGCACTCTGTAGCTGCAGAGCGCAGATAGTGAGCCCTCGGGAGCGACTCCACTCCGGCAGAAATTCGCCGCGGACAACAATCCCCTCGCCGGATTGTTGCCCGCGCGCAGGGTCCACCGGCCCGGCGTCTGCTCGTCCTCTGGGGTTCAAAACCAGAGGACCAGCAGCCACCGAGCACTTGGGGAGGTTTTCTGCCACGCACCCCAAAGTTTAGCAGCATCTGGTCTAACTGTTCCAACGTTTCTGCCATCATGACGATGTCACTGACAAAGCGAAGGTGTGAAATAAAAAGGCATAGATACCCTGGCAGCCATTACTGTCAGGTAATAGGGCAGATACAGGCCCCGATCCTCTTCATCACAAACTAAAGTAAATGTAAGGTCAATGCATCTTTTTTAAAAAAGTACAGAAGATAATATATTAATTTAATCCACTTCTCCTGCGACTAACGATATCAAAATCTCATATTAACTCACAGGTTTAGACATCGCTAGCGATAAATCAGCTGTTGAAATTGGCTATCTCTTATTTCAGTTCTCTCCAAACTGAGTCAGAAGATTAGTTTGAAGTTAGCGAAATTCGTGGATTGCCTCAAGGACACGTACTTCGGAACGTTGCAGAGGTATGTCTCATTTATCATGTAATCATCATAAAGGAAAAACCACAGTAACAGGCGACGTATACATGTTATATTTGTACAGAATAAAATATTTTTCTTTGTTTTTTGGCGGCATCGACGTAGCCTGATGCGAACTACTCATTATTCTGACGTCACGAAAAATCTTCGCATAAGCAATGTTTATTGCCTGAATAGCATAAAAACAACGTCCTGGCATCATTAGTCGAGCAGTAGCTCACCAGCAAACAGACCAGCAGGGTAACTGCGTAACACACTATCAGTAGCAATGGGTTTCATTTTGACAGTTCAACAACATTCATTGCGTTATTTACGTTGTTGAGCAAAAACATTATCGAACACATGAATCAATGTATTAGCAATATGCTTCGAAATGATTCCAACTGATAGCAATAGTGTATTACGCAATTAGGGTGCTGATTAAAGGATGTTGCTGTAGAGAATATGTGAACTATCCCTCTACTTCTAACTTTCTTTAAGAACAAACGATATATTTTTTTTGCGTATGATACGCTTGATGTCATTTTCCTTTCAGATGTCTAGAATCCTTAGAATCTGCCTGTCGTCAGGAGCTGGGCGGTAGACCGGCCAGCGAGGCCATGCGACAGTTACTGTCAGTAGCGAGACAGGTGGATCTGTCTTCCTGCGCTACATTCCCGGTGCTTAGAAGTCTTTTGGAGTCGCTGAGGAGACTGCTACACAAGTGAGTAATAACTTGTAATGATATCCTCTATGATAGGAACCAATGTAGCCGACATAACCCGAAGAATTGCCAAAAATAAGTGGCAGTGAGCGAGGCACATTGCTCGTAAAACAAATGGCCAGTAAATATATCGCGATTGCAGATTGCTGCACGAGGTACGTACTCGAGACATGGCTGCTTGCCTACAGGTTTTATGTTTTGGTAAACCTACTTGAGGTTCTCTTTCTAGTTTTGTAATTACTTTTATCTACTCTCATAATTATCAAAAAATTAAAAATATAAAACTAAAAAGGAGTTTATATTGATGTACTTTACCAATAGTATATCGAAAGGGAATTAAAATATTAAATTATAACATTATTTCTGTAACAAAATAATGTTATAATAATTTTTTTTTTCATTACGGTACAAACCATAGACAGCCATTGATATAATATTAAACTAAGGTGGATAAGTCACTAGCGTTTTGAACTTGAAGCGTACAAAATATCATATCTGTTTAATATTATATCTTCTTTTCATCTGTTGCTGCGCGCGCTTTGGCACATGCGCTGTGATGCAGGGTGCAGAATTGTTAACATTTTGCATATTACAATTATGAAACTGAATAAATGGAATTGTGTTGCGTTGGCGTTAGACGCACTGAGATTGATAAAGTAGTGTATGAAACTGTACATAATTAGGTATTACACACTCGTGTTTAATTATGTATCAGTATCATAAACTACTATTATAAAACATTGCTTTTTAATGTATCATTAATCATTTCGTAATTATTTTTATAGTACACCTGATCGGAACAGTAGTCAATATTTCTTGAAAAAAAAAAAAGAGAACGTTGGTCTTTTCCTTGACCTGAATAAGTGGGAGAAAAAATGTATGAAAATCCATTTCTAACGTGTTTTAGCGGGAGAGAAAATTGTATTAATATTCATCTCTGATGTGTTATCTTACCTATTCATCTATGGCGCGCGCCTGCCCAAGGAGTTTTTATATCATTTAAATATGGAATCTCCGTGCCACTAATTTGAAAGAATAAAAAAAAAGCACGAAATATCGGTAAATTTCTAAGCTAAATTGTGTCTTATATGGTGTCTTACGTTTTGTTTTTATTTTGAAATTAAAGTAAAATGTCGACTTCTAGCAGTGAAAGTGATGTTGAAACGGATGTTGAAGTAAGGCGTTACTTAAAAGCATCTGCGGAAACAGCTGTTTTAAACCTACTACCGGATAAATCGAAGAAATAAATATATACTAATATATAAAAAATATATAATAATAATTGCTTCCGATTAGTAAGGTGTGATTTTATTACACTTTAGACCTTACTTCTAATGCCGTACATGTAAAGTTTATTTACAAGAACGTTATGGTGTACGTAATAGAATGCTTTCTTTGTATCAGTGTACGGTGCATACAGGCAGGCGCGTGCGCTCCATAGAGGCATATAAGCACTGCATACCCTGATAATTTTCTAATTCGGAACACCCAAATCGTATTAAAATATAATTTTTGTAGTACAGTAAAATTTTATTTAAAAAACACTACAGTCTAAAACACTGCCATCTTTTGGGGCTAGCGCGAACTAGCTAACACATATTATGCTTATCATCTATACACGTCACTCTAGCGCCACGGAGAAAGAGCGACGTAAGCACGAACTAAAATGCCTCCCTGGTTAGCGTGTGTGGTCGTATTTTGAATGAAATTGTTTGAATGTGTGCGTAAGCTTCTCGTGTGCGACTGTGCAATTTCATTAAGAAAATGAACCGATTTAGGCAGTGCTTATTATAATCCGGCCAATTCAAAAAGCTGACAAATTGCGTACTTAATTGTTTTTCGTTAAGATACGTTTTTATTTTACCAGACTCACAATAATAAATTACGTAATCTTTTTTGTGGCCATATTGAATATTGGTGTCGTTTTAAGTGCAAACTGAATTGAATTCGTTTATTTACTTTAGATAAGTATTTCTTTCTAAAATATGGAAAATTATTCTTGTGAGCTCTGTTCTCTTATGGTGATGTGTGTTTAGGTAAACTAAAAATAGTGTCTTTTTTAACATTAAGTTTTGAGCAAAAATATAAAATAGTTGTAAAAGGGCGTTGTGTTCGCGACTTGAACTTAACTCAAAAGAAAGGTAATGTCACACGTTGTTTTAATAAAAAGTATTATGATAATTATAACTGGTTAGCAGGGGTATACACACAAATTATTTTGTTTTCCGTGTATATTATTTTCAAAACATGTTAATAAAATGTTTTGGGGTTATGGATATTCAGATTTAAATATTTTCACAAAGCCTCCTCTAAATACGATTCGTCGGAAAAACATTTAGATTCTTGTTTAAAGTACCAAATTTTTGGTAGAATAGAGTCTAGTTTGAATAGACATTTAAAATAAACATTTTCAAACACAAAAAAATTTCAAAAGGTTAATCGATATCGTCTGCTTTTTAGGTAAACAAAATTTTGCGTTCCGTGGTCACGACGATTCGCTTATTATAGGAAAAATATGCAATCCAATCTACCGATCAGGTGGGTACGCGGGGCGTTGACCTCCGTCAGCTGTTGCCATGATGCAACAATGGCTAAATGTATTTGGGAAAAAATATAACATACATAGTGTAAAAATGATTGGAATCGATTCAGTTGCTTATTCTGAACAAACTATATTCAGGATTCGTATAAAGCAAAAATAAGTTTGTATAAGCACACATTTCGGTAGTGAATATGCATACCCCACTCGAAATGTCTGTGCACGCCCCTGCATACAGGCGTTTCTTTGTCTACTCTTGGAATTAAGTAATTCAGTAGATCGATGTTCCCATATTAATATTTCTGTTTTTTAAATCTTGTTTGTCAAATCTTCTGACTTAAGAATGTATAAATTACCTTGTGTATAATTATTTCAATGATTAGTTGACATAAATCTCAGGCCGACAATAACGTAAGTACGTCGTTGCATTTGCGATTGTCTGTGTACCGAGTGTATACCGAACTCGAGTCCCGTAAGTATATCTTGCGTTCCAACCGTTTATATGACGACCGAATACTGTAGATAACATGACCGTATGTATATTCTAGTTAGATGTTCTAAATTTTCTGTTTTTCTGGTGTTAACTCAGATTCGTGGGCAATTCTTTTACGTGGCGAATTCTTTCGCGCACCGGATTTTCCACCCAGATTTGAAACTCCAAATATGCTTCTTTGAAACGACGGAAGGCGTTGTTTTTATCACCTGAGTTGAAAATCCAATGTGCGATGTAATCCTGGCCATATTTCTACTTTTGTCTGGGCATGGGCCGGTAGGTTTACATGTGAATGCTTGTTGCAGGCTCCGGTTAGTGGGCGGGGAGGAGGAGGAGGCGTGCTGCGTGCTCAGTCCGTTGTGGCGCCGTCGTGTGGCCGCCAGTACGCTGCAGCAACTGTCGCCGCACAGACTGGCGCGACTCATATCGGCACAGGTAACTGTAACATGTAGATGTCGCCGTACAGACTGGCGCCACTCATATCGGCACAGGTAACTGTAACATGTAGATGTCGCCGCACAGACAGGCGCGACTCATATCGGCACAGGTAACTGTAACATGTAGATGTCGCCGCACAGACTGGCGCGACTCATATCGGCACAGGTAACTGTAACATGTAGATCTCGCCGTACAGACTGGCGCCACTCATATCGGCACAGGTAACTGTAACATGTAGATGTCGCCGCACAGACAGGCGCGACTCATATCGGCACAGGTAACTGTAACATGTAGATGTCGCCGCACAGACTGGCGCGACTCATATCGGCACAGGTAACTGTAACATGTAGATGTCGCCGCACAGACTGGCGCGACTCATATCGGCACAGGTAACTGGTAGACTGCACAGACAGGCGCGACTCATATCGGCACAGTAACTGTAAAGATGTAGATCGCCGCACAGACTGGCGCGACTCATATCGGCACTGTAACATGTAGATGTCGCCGCATAGACTGGCGCCACTCATATCGCCACAGGTAACTGTAACATGTAGATGTCGCCGCACAGACTGGCGCCACTCATATCGGCACAGGTAACCGTAACATGTAGATGTCGCCGCACAGACTGGCGCGACTCATACGGCAGGTAACTGTAACAGATCTCGCGCACAGACTGGCGCCACTCTACTGTAACATGTAGATGTCGCCGCACAGACTGGCGCGACTCATATCGGCACAGGTAACTGTAACATGTAGATGTCGCCGCACAGACTGGCGCGACTCATATCGGCACAGGTAACTGTAACAGGTAGATGGTTCTTTTTTAGGAAAACCTGCAGAACATTTAAAAATATTAAGTCGAAAGCTATTTTAAGGTGGCGGAAAAGAGTTCATGGAATCACGCGAAAAAATAAAGGTGAACCACTATAGTCTTCTTTAGCTTTTTACGTCGTTTGCAATTTACAGATCATTATCAGATATATGTTAAGAAAAGTTTATATGCACTTGTGACTTATATATGTTTTCACTGAATGGCGATTATTAGAACCACTAATGTTATCTTAGTTTCAATTGGTTGAAAATATTTTTATTTCTTGAAAAAGGGTTTTTGTCGCGTTAAGATCTCGTCAAAGACACCACGTACTCATTACCATAACCATCCATACTGTAACCCGGCTAGGGTCCCAAGAACGTCTGACCGTGCCGCAGTAAATTTACTTAAGAAATAGGTGGTAAGATAGGAGCACTAAATGAAACAATAAATGGATGCAATTATAAGTTTATTTTTCAAGTACCCTGTGGCATAAGTAACAAACTATATGACAAAAAAAGAACTCCTAACTTAACCAGTCAATTCCCTGACTCACTCCGTCTCGGTACCGAAGTGTGGCAGGGAATCAACATAAGACATTTAACAAGCTCAGGGTCGCTTGTAGAAGGATTCGTGAGGTGAACCGTTGTGACCACAGCTCAATCGATACAAAAGTTATCTGAGCTTGTGCTCAATATAGAAATTAATAAAACTTGATTAAGTATAGCCTATTTAGACGTAACCTGTTCTAAACTCACTCTCTCTCACTAGATACATCCAACAATAACTATACAGGCAGACTAACGTTTTTGATTAGCCTTCCTGACTAACGCTTCTGATTTACGGTACAATGTCCCTTGGCGTCGCTACTGAAGGGTGTCAGTTAACACACCGACACACGTGAAACGCGGCCTGCGGGAATAGATAATTTTAGGAACAACCGCAACAAAGAAATGATGACAGTTTATACCTGTCGCGTCATCGTCGAAAGAGAATTGGTGTGTTGTACCACCAAGGTCCAGCACACTGCCACTCCACAAGCCTGATCCGGTCAGGATCAAGGTCACCTGAGGCAAGCCAAAATGAGACGCCTCCACACGGTGAAACTCAACGGCGAAGACCATGTACATTACCAGCAAATACAACAACCCCAATTGTGTATGCATAGACGTAGACATGGTCGAGTGCACAGACCAGTTTAAATACTTGGGGTATGTGCTCCACGCATCCGACTACATTGATTGCGACGTCAGGGCACGTATTTTCGCAGCTTGATCAAAATGGCGTGAGGTGACAGGTGTCATTTGTGACCCCAAAATTGGGGTTAAGCTTAAAGGACAGGTCTATAAGACCATTATTAGACCTGTTTTTTTTTGGTATGGCAGTGAAGCGTGCCCTGTGCTTGAGCGACACAAGCAGGAGCTGCGTGTCACGGAGTTGAATATGCTGCGGTGAATGTGTGGAGTTACGCGGAAAGACCGCATCAGGAACTCCTGCATCCGTGGCAGTCTTCACCTCCGTGGCATAGCATACAAACTGCAGGAGGGCCGCCTACGCTGATAAGGTCACGTCTTACGAAAACTGACACATGTTATATGGGTAATCAATGTCTTGCCATGGCGCCTCCGCCGGGCCGGAACAAGCGAGATAGACTAAAGAAGTGCTGGCTTGACGTTGTAAGAGATAACATGCGTGCCAACGATCTCTCACCATGGGATGTCAGAGATCGTGCGAAATGGAGGTGAATATGTAAGAAAGCAGACCCCGGGCTCCAACAGGAAAGCCACGGCTGCAACTGGGATTATAGGCCGAGATGATGATGATGAACCTTTGCGACATTCCATGAGAGGTGGTACAACGGTGATCCAATGCACAGGAGACTCGCAATCACCCCTTTATCCCAATACTTTTTAATATAATCACAATAAATAATGTACGAGTATTGGTGTCCAAAACCGTTAAGGCTAACATGAATAATGTATTGTGTGCTGTAACAGTCGTACAACGTATGATGCTTGTAACAGATCCTAGAAAGACTGAGTGTGGCGCATGAGAGGTATCAGTCGGCGCTCACGTCGCTGGTGGCAGCGCTCACGGGGCGGCTCCACCACACAGAGGATACCAAACTAGCTATTAGGAAAAAGTAAGTATATCTAACAAACGTTCAAGTTATACTTTAATAGAAATGAAAGGATGTATGGAGAATGAAAAAGAGTTTTTTCTGTTTAAAAAAAGTAAACTGTTAATACGTAGTGCAAAATGTTAATTTAAATGCAGAAAATGTCATTAAATGTTCAACTAAATAAACATGCAAGGTGTCCCAAACAACGTCTAATTGAACACTAAATGTAGTATAATGCTATGTGCCAGTGGGTCGCGTCCAAGTCGGTTTGTTTCGAAAACCCATGTACGTGCACCGTACAATAATCCTACACAATATAAAACACAGAAAATACTTAGCATAATCTCTTGGTGAATGTCAGTGGCCTATAAAGCACTTCGGGCTCAAAGCGAGTTGGTAGATGTCACATTTCAGTCATACTACACCCTTAATACAAATACGGATATCCTTTGGTGGTTGTCAGAATTTCGGGCTTCTCTCTGCCCATATCGACTGAAGAAGATCCAAGTATGACAACTGGCACGGGCAAAATAACTACTGAACAGAACTCGTCCAGGCTGTTACAAGCCCCTCTATTACTCCGCTGTTATTACAGAACTCGTATATTATTAATTCCAGATACGCGCCTACGTTCGCCCGACTGTGCCTAGAAAGTACATCCATGTGTGATCTACTTATGTACGGCACTCCGGAACTGGGGCGAGAAATAGGTGAGTTGAATATTTATTATATCCTGGCTACGCTATGCGGTTTCGATTCCGTAGGAATATCGGCATGAAAAGTGCTTATGCCTAAATCCTTGACACATATGTGCGCCAAATTTCATTCAAACCCTTCAGTAGTTTTTGCGTGAAAGTGTAACAAACATACATACAT
>JADWQK010000080.1:0-147888 GCA_017933935.1 Sesamia nonagrioides | reverse complement strand
TTCTATCATCTAAAAAGAGATTTAGCAGATATACAAAATACAGTGTAGTGCTTTTTAATCTGAAAACATCCTCCGCGGTAATTGCAAGACACAGTTTCAGCACCAATGGGTTCCCTTTTGACAGTTCGTCAATATTCATTGCAACATTTACATTGTTGATTAGGTACAGTTTTCGAACATACGTAGCAATAGTCTTGGAAATTATTCAGAGTGAGTATTGGTCATAATACTGGCATTTTTTCAATCTCATCCTGACATGCCGCGCCTTATCCATTCATTCGCCTGCCTTTGTGACATCGTTTATCCCTAATAGATCGTAAATTTTCCCGATTTTACTGCAGTAACATATTGGTGTAACAACCCTACGTATCCTTATACATAAATATAGACAAAATGTTGAATTAGTGAGCAGATGTTCCAGTCGTAAACGCTAAGGAAAAAGCGGGTGGAACATCGTTTGTTAGGGGTGTTCAGTAAAAATGTGAATATGTTCTAAGTTCTACACTTGTTTATTGGATGTTCATCAGGAGGGATTGTGGTCAAGCGCTAGTTTATAATACATATTTTTTTTTTTTTATGAAATACGTTTTGGCTACAGCATCAACAAACAACTGTAGGTGATGAACTCAGTAGGTACATATTCTGAAAAATCGAGATGAAATTTTTCGTTGTTTATTTAATATTTTCCGTAAATTTTAAAATAAAATCTCTGTGTGTGCATTATGTGTAAAGAATTTAAATAAGAAAGATAATAAAAACTACTTTTGTTGAAAATGTTGACGTGAACATTTATATGATACTCGTTCACAGATTCTTCTTCCATTAAATACCGTTCAAAGAGGAAGCTGAATCGCACAATTACTAACCAACAATGTTCGAAGTGAAAATTAACTCCAGTTAAGTGATAAAGCCGTTGATTAGTCGTATCAATCGATTGGTGAAACAAACCTTTGAAGTACGTGTTGTGTGTAGTCGGAGGCAAACGAACGGTTAAGCGTACACAAATCTATGTAGGTGCAAGTGACCGCGGTGGGCTTTAATTACTCTTCAAAATGAGACGAGAATTTAAATTAAGAACGAACAGATTTTGTCGATGAATTAAAAAGTTTTTGATGTTTGAGGTTTAATATAAGTTTATTGGGTTGATTTATAATTTTATTCATAAATGTTCCAAATTAATATTTCTTTCAACTTCTTAGACATGAATGCTGCTTTAGTGTTTGGATTACTTATACTAAGTTAGCAAATGATTTTATGTACCTATCCAGGACGGTTAATCGACATTGACATTGAAAACTCATTTATATGCTAGACATGGCATTAATAATAAAAAAACTGGTTGAGCAAAACTGGTTTTTCACATAAAATTATCCAAATAATAAGGCATCTCTAATTTTCTCTTAGTTAAGGATTGGACACTCCTTGGAAAATTCCTTTATAAAAAATGCAAAACCACGAAAAGTCGGAACTCATTAAGACTGAATAGATTTGCATGATTTTTCTTCTCTTTCTCATTTTAGAAGCCTTTTTAAAATTCACGAATGGTGACTTTTCTTAAAAACAATTTGCTTTTCAAATAGGATTGTTCTTAAAACAGAAATCAAAAGCAACATTGATACGAATCGTTCTTAATCTGAAAATACGTGCTTATAGTACATGAAGAGGTTGACGTTAGGAATAAAACGACCGTATCATTTAAGCTCTATAACTGCACAATAATATAAGAAGGTAACCAGTTTTACAATCAATCAAAATCAATAGTAATTTATTCGTATTAGGCTGAGTATCTGCACTTTTTGAACGTCAATATTACATAAGACAGTACCCTAAAACGCCCACCCTTCGCCACTTCCTAGGGCTTTCGCTGGGAAGAAGTCAGGCATTTACTCGTCCGCCTATGTCAATTCCGCCACATGAGCTGCTGTTGCCAGTTCGGTTGTTAGTGATGTGGTATCGAGTGAATCGATATCGTGACATACATATGCAACGTGTAACAGAAAGGGTATATACATACTATTAATCTCTGTGGTGGGCCATAATATTGGCTACCGGCAGAAGTTACCATCCACCAGACAAAGTCTTGCCGCCAAGCGATTCGTCGTATTCTATGGACAGATCTGAGCGTTTGTGTTGCGATGTTTGCCAAATACGATATACGATGCGCCAAATGTTATTGTGTTGGGAGTTTAGTCTTGGAGGGTCTCCATATCAATCTCCCTTTGGCGCAGCATTGTTGGTCGTGTTGTTGGGTTTAACATTGCATCACCTCGCCAACTGCCGACTTCCTTCCTATTCACTCAGTTTTTTTTAGAGTAAATACACTTTTTATAAACTAGCGCGCTTTACCATCAACGATTGCATCACTGCTTACCATCAGACGGGATTGCGGTCAAGCACTAGTTTATAATTATAAAAAAGAGCATGGCTTCTTTGGGTGATATCACACCATATTCAAAGGGTTTTTTAATCCTATCTCTCTCTAAAAGTTCAGAAACTATTGGAAAAAATACCGCATGTCATAGGCTACAACGGTACTAGGCGGGCAGAATTACGGAAGAGATTTATCGTGATATAGACAAGTTTTTTTTTTCGGTAAACATAAGCGACGGTCTTCGCAGGATGGCTGGTAGTAACTGGATGAGAATTGCCGAGAATTGAGTTGAATGGCGTGAATATGGAGAAGCCTATGTCCAGTAGTGGACAGCTACAGGCTGATGATGATGTGCATTTATTGTTATAATTATTTTTTAGGATAAAAGACCGGTATTCAAAATAGTAATCTGAAGTTGGACCACGTCACTAAAAACTGAACGCGTGAGTTGTCAAATGTCAGTGACTTGAGAAAATTTATCGGAGGTCGCCTCGTAATTATTTTCCGAAATATTGAGTTATTAAAATCCATCGCACCGGGCGCTTGGTATACGATATTTCGGGATAATATCCCAGTTTTTACCACGCGGAATCTGGAAGCTGATTCGGGAAATTGATATACCAGGCTGCATCCGCATGCGACCGGCTGCTGCGGGCTCAGAGGAGAATACACATCTTTAAGTATTATCATCATATTTATTAGTATAACTAGCTGACCCGACAGACTTCGTCCTGTCAAAAAGATTTGTAATGTGGCAGTTTTTGTGCCTACGTATTTTAAAAAATTCTCCTGAACAGAACCGTCACCCTGGTGATAGTGCGTTGTGAATAAAAAATAATTAAATAAAACATATATAAGGATTTGAAAGTAAGTAATCGCTTTATTGTTAATCATGTGAATCATAATTATTATTATTATCATTGTAGTGCTTTGTGGTATACGATGTTTTTTGTTTGATTACCTGGCGCATAGATAAACAAATCTAATGGTTTTCCAACACGGGAACAGGCAACATACAATTGACCATGTGAGAAACATGGTTTTTCTAGATTAATACCACAAACACTTAATGATTGCCCCTGGGATTTGTTTATAGTCATAGCAAAAGCAAGCCGCACTGGAAACTGTAGTCGTTTAAACTCAAATGGCACATCAGTCGGAATCATTGGGATGCGCGGTATGAGAACATCTTCTCCTTTATACTTTCCTTTGAGTATAGTTGCTTCTATCACATTGTTTAGTAATTTTTTTATCGCTAACCTTGTACCGTTGCAAAGACGCGGTTGGTTGATATTTCGCAACATTATAACCACCGATCCAACCTTTAATTGAAGATTGTGAGGTGGCAGTCCTGGCAAATCCAGCGAGTTTAAAAATTCCGGTGGATAGTTGACTACATCATCTTGATTAGTAGCCGAATCAACTGATTTATATATCCTCAATTCGCCTGTAATTTGTTCTTGAATTTTGAAATTTAATTCATTTACATCTATGTTTTTTGCAGCCAGTATAGCTCGTTCACTCAACCAATCATGGTTTCTGTAATTTTGAGAAACATCTGGAAACACCTTCTGAATAAGTTCATCTTTTGATCGAGTTAACTGACAAAAACTTTGAGGAATGTTAATGCAGCCAGTCAACATGTCTATAGGAAATTTGCCATTACCAATGTCAATGAGTTGTTTAGAGAATATGTTTCCAGATTGGTCATTTTGCAACTCGACACGCATATTATTGCTTAAATGAAGTACTTTGACATGTTTCCACAAATTGGAGGACTTTAGACATGCATTGAGTTCATCAGCTGGCGTTGATCGTGGAATCACTGGCAATGTTTGACGAAAATCTCCTGCTAATAAAATCATTGCACCACCAAATCGGTTATTATTGCTCCGTAGATCTTTTAAGGTTCTGTCTAAAGCCTCCAAAGATTTTTTATGTGCCATCGTGCATTCATCCCAAACAATCAATTTACATTGCTGCAAAACCTTTGCCATTGCAGAGTTCTTCGAAACGTTGCAGGTTGGAGTTTCATTGCTTTGCATATTTAATGGCAATTTTAGTGCTGAATGGGCTGTTCGACCACCTTCAAGCAAAGTTGCTGCGATTCCCGACGAAGCGAGTGCAAGTGCAATTTTATTTTGTGAGCGAATTGTTGCTAATATTAATGAAATCAAAAAGTTTTTCCTGTACCACCAGGTGCATCTAAGAAGTAAATCTCTCCAGTTTCATCATTTGTTACTTTTATAAGAGTTTCAAATACATACTTCTGTTGTTCATTTAACAGTGGAAGATTTGTTTGAATTAATTCTTTCAAAGCGTTGAGATCATACAGTTTTTCTCGATGCAACTCTTGGTTAAAAGCGTCATGCATTGGACGATTGGGCGCGGTCAGGCCTAATTGAATTAATAGTTTGTTTGACATTATCAACCACATGTCCTCAATTGAAATCAATGCTTCATTGTAAATTTCTTCACTGATTTGTATATTTGGATTTCCCATTCTATTCCGTATTTGATACAAAATATCATCACACATATAATCTTTGTACTTGATCCACAAATCAATTGGGTTTGATGGGAAGCATGTAGATATGATTATAGAAAACAATGTTCGTATTTGATGAGCGTGTGATGATATTACAGCATCATTGAGAGTTTGATCCCAATGAGCGTCATTTTCAAGCAATTTCAAACGTTGACAGGCTTCTCTGTAGGATCCACACAATTCACCATCAACAGTTCGTAACTGTTGGAATGATGTTGGGCCACGTACATTGACTAATAGCAGTCGTAAATAAAAACATTCATCATTGCTTGGATGTACTGAATAAATCCGGCCAATCGCATCAGTGGAATATACATCTGTATATCCTGGAACTGGTTTTCCTTGTTTCCGTCGTATAAATCTCCTTGAGGATTGATTCCAGGTATAATATTTTGGCATTTCAGAATATAGCAATGTTTCAGTTCCAATCACAGCCATATCACTCCCTTTGGTTACATATTTGCAAATGTATTTAATAGATTTCACTGAATGGCAAGATTCAACGTTGATGTGTGCTTTGAATGTCTTTGATAAAATGGGTGAATATGGAACAATCCAACGATTATCTATTTCAATATCTTGTTGATTTAATTTGACAATCGTTGATTTTCCATTGTCTACTGTCGATCTGCGACGATACAATGGATAACCGTCATTACCAGTAATTGTTTCCGATATTAATGTCCGTGGATATCGTTTTGAACATTTACCATCCATCATACACGGTGAATTTTGATTAAGAGTTCCACAGGGACCATGTATCATGTTTTTGATAACTACCTCATGCAATCCAGGATCTACTTGTACATTAGGGATTTCAGCTGATATCACTGCATCAACTTCATTTGGCCTTATCTTTTCAACCAACCAAATCAAAATGTGTGCATGTGGCAATCCTCGTTTCTGCCACTCCACAGAATACATCCAGCAGCGTGTCTCACCAAACACATTATGTTTTACGATGAAATCCATTAAAGATTTCAACTTTTGTCTAAAGACTCTGGCTGTAATATCATGACGATCAATGGGTGATTGCCCAGGGAATAACTCCTGCTTGATTTCTATCCATTGCGGATTGCATGTAAATGTGATGAACAAATCTGCTGTACCATAATGACGAACATACGACATGGCATCTTGAGCATATTCGTGCATATGCCGAGGGCTTCCGATGTATGTTGCAGGAAGAATAGTCATCCGACCGACATTCTGTGCATTTCCATCAGTATTAATTGCATCTCGAAGGTGAATATACTCTTCAGATCGGAGTTTGGTTTGATTCAACCTGATGAATGTTAATCTCTCCGTTTCAATTTTAACATACATGTCAACAACATATTTGTGATATAATCGCCGACATTTCAATATGTGATTATCTTCATTTTCCCGAATCATTAGGCGGTATGAATAATAGTTCATTGAACTGACTTTTTTGTTGGTTTCAGAACCTGTAAATAGATTTTCTTTTAATAACATTCAAATATAAAATTAAAATACATAATATAATGACTGAGATATTATCGCCATAGCTAAACTAATATTTTAGTTACCTGTAATGGGATTTATCATTTTTATTGAGAAATCGTAGCCATCTTCACCTTGCCAAAATATAATGGGATATTGCAGTGCATCATATGAGCGGTGTGTTTCCTTTATACGTTGTAATTGATCATTCCGACGATGTAAAACAATATCACGGGATTCCAAGTTTTCTCCAACTACAACGATAGCAACTTCATCAATAGTTGGTGCACTAAAACGTCTTGTATGTTGACCTGCAGGTGTTTTATCAGCTCTGATTACAATTTTGTGATTATCGGATGGCATCAGATCCAGGGCAGTTTTAAACAATATAATCAATTGATTGTGTTGATGAAATAAAGTTTGTAATTGTTCTACAATAGACCTCTTTACTAAATTGTTATGTGCACAACGCAGATCAATTTCTTGTGGTGAATTGCCCATAAAATAAATTTGCAGGAATTTGTTGTCGCTATCTGACACTGGTAACAGTGAACCTGCTCTGTGATATATTTGCCCTTGTATCTGTAAATAAAAAAAAAAATATTATGGTGTGGTATAAATTAATGGATTGTCAGTGATCAAACTTAAATAATATTTGATCTTAAAAAGTATATATTTAGTTTTAACTAATATCTATCAAATATAAAATATAATAAAAGTGTCACTGAAACTGAATCACCATATAATATGATGACTAAGTGATATATAAGTGATTAAGAAATTGAAAATTAGTGACACATCTTAACTTTGGTGACAGAAAATTTTGTTCGCTAAAATAATTATGAGTAACTGCTATAATACATACCTTGAAAGTTGGCATAAAATTTTCCCGAACTACATTTGTTGCCCCAAATGAAGTCATTTGAAAGCAATTGTTATATTGTTGGATATGTGTCAAAAAGTGTATAGAATCTCTTCCTATTCCTGAAACCAATGAGTACAATGGTTCTGGTGGTGGATCCAATGGTATCAATTTCACTTTACCATTTGCGCAACACAATCCATTGGCTTCGTTTTTGTATTTTAATGCCTTACAGTGTGAGCAAACCGAGTTCATAGAACCAATAACAACACATTGGTAGTTACTGTAGTCAATTGACACATCGTAACTGAAAGCAGCTCGATTCAAACTTGCGCGATTATTAGTTGAATGTCGCGCTCGCGCTTCACGCGTTTGTGATATCCGA
Organism: Sesamia nonagrioides; assembly: GCA_017933935.1. Taxonomy (NCBI): domain Eukaryota; kingdom Metazoa; phylum Arthropoda; class Insecta; order Lepidoptera; family Noctuidae; genus Sesamia; species Sesamia nonagrioides. The sequence goes on along the minus strand of JADWQK010000080.1, from coordinate 140,258 downwards.
ATTCTTTCACGTTCATTTCCGTCGTCACGTTCTTGTGCAGTACGATTAGAGCGGTAATTAGCTTGGTTTGTAGCATTTCTGGTTCTTCTACCTAAATTGCTTCGTCTTATAGGAGGCATATCAAATATAAATTATTTTTTCACTAATCACGAACTAAACAAACACTAAATAACTAAACACTCTGCACAAAACACGATATACGAATTTGTTTCGTGTATCACGTGTATCAGTTGACAAAAGCAAACTCAGTAGATTATGTAACAGACAACTTTTTTTTTTTAAATTTGATATGACTTGAAGTCAAATCCTTTTAAGCCGTACGAATTGTTTTATTTATTTAAAATTTGGATATTAAAAATAATAAAACACTGTTGGTAACGCGATTTTTATTTGACTGATGTAATGACGTGGAAACTGATGCATTTTATCTCGCGTGCCGAAACTAATACAAAAGAAACGCGAGTTTCGGAACGCGACATTAAACTCCTCCAACTATATAATCTGTGCTCCAACGCACACACGCACATTGTTTTGATAGATATGATCTTTGACGTTAGAAACACACCTACATTGCTTAGACAACAGTGAGTGCTTGTAATTTAATATGAACTTTATACCATAGCCATAAAGCTCAAATTGACTACGTTTTAGTTACAAATCATTTGTATGGGAAAAAGAAAAGGGCTATTTTTAGGGTTTTTCCAGCAATAATTCTAATTTTTCTCGCCGTAAAAACCATCCTTGAACTTCAACGAACATTTAAAAAAAAGATTTGGCCAAATTGGTCCAGGCGTTGTTGAGTTATGCGCTTACCAACACATTTTGCGATTCATTTTTATATAACACACGGTAAGACAACATCCTACACACCACATAACACTAAACATCGTGCTTGGAATTGGAGTGAGCCGCTGTAGTAAGTGAGAATCTATTATGCTTAATTTTTGTAACTAGTCGGCTCTGACACATTTCGTTTTATTTTCTTGGGAAGCAACGGGGCTTTGCAAGCATTATTGGTAGCATAGAGCATTTTATTATACAATTATTTTTAACAAGCGGCCGCCAGCGACTTCGTTCACGTGGAGTTAGTGATGCTCCGCTCCTATTGGTCGCAGCGTGATGTTAGATAGGCTAAAGCCTTTTTGAATTAATGGGCTATCCAACAATTTTTCAAACCAGACCAGTAGTTCCTGAGATTAGCGCCTTCAAACAAACATACAAACAAACAAACTCTTCAGCTTTATATATTAGTATAGATTTGAATTAAGAGCATATGAATTGGAAAATTTTGTATCAATTCTTAGAACATTTTATCGTAAGTTGAAACACTTCCAACACCTGACTTTGGTATACATATATACACCCTTTCGGTTTACTAGTTGTATACTTATCATCAACACATCCCTCTAAGTTCATACTATCCTAAGAAATGCTACGTTAGCACATTTCTGTTAATTTTGCTGGTACAAAAGAAACATGCAGTTTATATTAAACATTTAAACTGTTTGCAATAATTTTAACCAAATCCTCCGTCTGCACGTTTCTTCGCTCCTTTTGTTTCGATAACAAAATACAGAGTCGTATAAATATAACTCGAAACTTGAGCAACGAGAAGTGTTCGTAAAACCGCTTTGCATGGCATCCCCTTAACAAGCCGATTTACGTCCTATTTCGCGTACAACCACCCGTCCGTCTGACCGCGACAGAGAAAAGGCATGGCTTGCCTTAAGCCCTGCTTTAATACTAAATCTCACATCAGCAGCGGGTAACTCGTTATCTTAAATGCATTTTCGTACATTTAATAGGAACATCGGCGTCTCTTTTAGACTTAATGTTTTTAAGTAATGTTTGAGGTGAACGACGACGATTTAAAAGGAAGATGGCAGGTTTTTTTATATACGTTTCTTTTACAGTTGCCAGTTATTTATAGAGGAAAGTTTGTGGCAATTTTATTCGTGCTCATTTATATAAAGTTGTAATTTAACCACATGACCAGATTTTCTTACAGGCCGACAGTAGTTATGGTACTGATTGTTTGTTGAATACCTATAACATACATTTTCATATCCTCCTCCTCAAGTCGTTCTCCTCATTACTGAGGGTCGTAATGTCCCTGTGGAATTATCCTCTTCTTCACAATAGTTCGCCATTGATCCCTGGCCGCGAGCATAGCATCATGCAGGCCGGTGTCCAGAGATGAACGAATTTGGTCAGTCCACCATATTGGACTGCGACCTCTGGACCGTCGTCGATCCACCTTTCCAGTAATCATCAGATGTTCGAGCTTGTCTCCATCCTTTCTGGCAATATGGCCAAAATACTCCAAAATTCTTCGAAGGCAGACAGAGGAGTGTCTTATTGTGACACCTAGCTCTCGAAGGATTGATGCATTTGTGCGGAATGCTGTCCAAAGGATTTGAAGAATCTTCCTCCAGCACCACATCTCGAAAGAGTCAATGCGGTCTCGTTCGGCTTTCTTGATTGACGTTTCACATAAATAAATGTGTTTAAATAATGTGTCCAAACATCTCATATAAATAAATTATTATAAATGTCTGCTGCCAGCCTCCGTGGCATAGTGGTAGTGAACGTGGCCACTGCGCAAGGAAGCGCGGGGTCGATCCCCGCGCAGTGTAAATATTTGCATACATGAATATGACCATGAGGCACGACCAGACCAGTGCAAATAGCACTGATCTGGTCGTGCCTCGGAAAGCGGGTTAAGCCGTTGGTCCCGGTTGCCATACGAACATCTAATGGCAGTCATTACGGGTTGTTGGAGCCCTCAAAAGTCCAACAGTTGGTCCAACTGCAATGCTTTGATATCACCTTCGGGTTGTGGAGCTCAGACGGCAGTCGCTTTACGGAAAATATCGAAGTTTAGCCAAAATCAGCAGTTAGACTGGTAAAGCGGACCCCAGACTCCAAAGCTGAAAAGCTTCGGATGCCGACTGGGATTAACGCTGAGGTGATGTTGAGTTATTTATAGACGGAAGTTTGTGGCAATTTTTACGTGCTCATTTATATAAACTTGCAATTTAGTCTCCTAGAGTTCCGGTACAAAATGACCGAGCATCCTTACAGTCTCAGTTGATTGCTAAGCTTGAGCTGAATTTGCTCGTTTAGTTCTTACCAAACTGAGACTAAAATTATGAATGGTGACGACCCAGGGGTACTAAAATACCGGTTGAGGGTTACGAGGTTTATTGACAACGATGGTTCAGTCGATTGTAGGCAATGATATAGGCAATGATATATAGAGCGTAGCTGACATCGCGCTGAAATCTTCCTGATATCCACAAAGTCTGTGTCGTACACACATAACAGCACTACAAAAATCACCTGTTGTAGTCCAGAAAGTTCTCGTTGCAGTTGTCACTGTTATCGCTTCTTACTTATCGCTTGTTTCGCTTCGATAGTCGAATGCAAACTGACTCGTCCGCTGAGTTACACCGGTTCATATATGCAAACTGATCGAATATTCCAGATCTATCTCGAATTAATAATAATAACGCTCGATTTCCAGTACATTCTTGTTTACAGCCAGCAGGTAGTTACAGATTTCGATTTCGACCTTTAGTTGTCAATATTGATGAAACCTGTACCGTTCAATAGGTCACCTTAGGTCTAGCAATGCATTTCAAATCGTACCTCTACAATGCCTAGGTCTCAAGATATAGGGCTTATAAGTTACGTAAAGTATGACACGTAATATTGATCCTTATGCCATTGATATAAGGTGCATTCGTAGCAATATTTAGATGTGTGTGTATATTTAGATAATGAAATACAGAAACATGTTGTTTTTTTTTTTTGGTGAACCTACCTACGTAGTCCTTGCAATTCGTAAGTTGCCGTCCTTATCACTGGATCACCTCTGACCATCGTACATGATACTAAAATGCAGTCTATGTATTATGATAATTGGCTGTATAGTTAAGTTACACTCGTCGCGATTGGTCTGTGGATCAATGACAATCTTACGTAATACCGAGACCTCTCCGTAACTCGGAAATGTTAACTCGTTGGTCGCGGCTGTCATTCGTCAATCTTTGGCAGTTGTTGTGGGTAGTCAGAAACTTGGATGCTGAAAAACAGGCTTACTAAAGGGCTCCACACATTAACAGTTCGCCGGCGGATATCAACCTGTCAGTTAACCGGAAAAGATCACAGACACGCAGTTCCCCTGGCGATTTCGTATCGACGATCAATGTGAACCCGAAGTATGTGGCCGCTTGCCGTCACAGGCCTGCGTTGACAGGTATCGGCCGGACAGTCCATGATGAAACGTATGAAACTGTCGACTGCCGCCTACTAGTGTGTTGACTCAGAGCTGTTGTGCAACCATTGCACGCAATAATCACTATAGTAAGTGAGCTATGCAGACCTTGTAAGGCAAGCCGCCCGTTAGGATCAGAGACTGCAGGGGGACTGTAAGTGTATGGAACCCTTTAGGGGTATCGTACTACCAGCAGGGTAATTACGTAACACACTATTAATAGCAATGGGTTTCACTTTGACAATTCAACTACATTAATTGCGTTATTTAGGTCGCTGGGTAGACACTGTTTTCGAACATTTGGAGCAGTGGATTCCCATTATTCCAATTGATAATAATAGTGTGTTACGCAATTAAGGTGCAAAACTAGAATATTTTTAGACTACAAATAGGCAGTCCCAGTCCAAATAAAATAGTGGTATTCAAGCTGAATCTGGTAAGACTGGAAGCCAACCCCTCCATATTTAGGAAAAGGCTAGGCAAATTATGATAGTTATACTACTCTACTTGAGTGTAGTTTTGAAGTGTTTGGATGTGTCCGTTAACTATGAGAAATGTTACCTATGTCAAATAAACAGGCCTACTTATATTCTGTCAGCCATACCAACGAGGTAAATAACATAAAACAACGCGTGGAAAATTCACACATAAATATTAAATGTTCAGACGACGCTGTAAGTAATGTGTCTCAAAAATACGAGAAGTTCTCTTCGCCTGTGGGAACGAGCAACTGGCATGATTCGGAGAAATCCCACGTATGACTGGCATCAGGTAAATAATATATTTGACCCAGAAAAAACATAAAAACCGAGTGACGTTTCATTTTTTCCGGTCTCTTGATCTTATGGCGAGTTTCTGAGAACGAACAAATATTAAGAATATTTTTCTAATTTTTATTTCACTAACATTTTTGACCAAATCTAAGGTCCGTATTTCAGAAGGAAACTCAAGCATTGATCTCTGTTCCAACATTGCTTAAAACTAGTTTCAACTAATCAAATGCCTTGAAACGAGCTTAAAAGTAATGCTTGAGTTTTGAGTGACATTCTGGAATACGGGCCTAAGAGGATTTTCTTCACTACTGTGATCTTACACCGATGACCTGGTAAAGGTTGCGGAAAGCCGATGGATGCGGGCAGCATAAGACCAGTCATTTTGGAAAGCCTTGGGCGAGGCCTTTGTCCAGACGTGGACCTTTATTGGCTGAAGAAGAAGATGAAGTCGTCCTACATCATCTAATAGTTGAATACCATTTTTCATGAAACGTCACTTTTTATTGGATAAATTAATTATCTTTTTCTCGGTGATAGGCCATAACATCAGCTGCCGGCAGAAGTTACCACCCACCAGACAAGGTCTTGCCACCAAGCCATTCGTCGTGTTCCGTGATGTCTGGTGAAGTCGTACGGAGGACGGGTCTGAGCAGTTGTGTTGCGATGTGTGCCGGATACGATGCGCCAAATGTTGTTGCGTCGGGAGTTTGGTCGTGGAAAGTCTCCAGATCAATCTCCCTCTGGCGCATCATCGTTGGTCGTGTTGGTCTTGGGTTTAACACTGCATCACCTCGCTCAACTGCCGTCACCCTTCCTATTCCTAAGCTTTTTAAATGAATAGGCTTAATAAACTAGTGCGTTTTACCCTCAACGATTGCATCACTGCTTACCATCAGGCGGGATTGCAGTCAAGCACTAGTTTATAATTATTGAAAAAAAAACTTTTCATTGTGTAATTGTGATTTTTGGTATAATTATGTAGTTTGTTTCTTTGATTTTGAATTATTTAAATGAAAATTATTTTGATATTAATTTAACAACTTGTTTTGACTTCATTTTTATAATATTATGTAATTTGCTTATCTGACAATTGAATGATTTTTTCGTTAACTTGACAAATTATTTTGACTTATTTACACCTATTGCAATGTATACTTATAATAGGCTGATCATAGCGCACATTAACACAAACATGAATAACTACTGTACCTATGTATCAAAAATAAAATTACTACACTATTAACTAATTTCTCAATAACAGTGCGTTGTTTTTTTTTTTTTCCTTTTTCTACATCGGAGACTGTATTTAAAACTTTCGTAACTTACATATGTCTACGTACTCACGTATCGCATTTATTTCAATTTTATTTTATATTTTGTTATAATTTTGTTCATGCATATTACATTTTTATTCTGTTATTAGTTTTCCGCCCGCGGCTTCGCCCGCGTGGAGTTCGGTTATATCGCGCTTTTTAGATTTCCCTCGGGAACATCAAATTTTTCCGGGACAAAAGGTATCCTATGTCCTTTCTCAGGGTCTAAAGATTGTCTGTGCTAAATTTCAATAAAATCGGTTAAGTAGTTTTGGCGTAAAAGCTGTACAAATAGACAGACAGACAGACATAGATACTTTCACATTTATAATATTAGTATGGATGTTAAACTTTTTTTAAAAAGGTGGCATTTATGTCTGGTTATACATTTGTCAATTATAAGATCTCCCGCATAGAAGGCTATTCTCCGATATAATTGACTGTCGTGACCTAAATTTAATCTTCTTCTTCAACCTATAGATGTCCACAAAGGCCTCCCCCAAGGCTTTCATGCCGACCGGTCTTATGCTGCCCGCATCCATCGGCTTCCCGCGACCTTCACCAGGTCTTCGGTCCACCTTCTTGGGGGCCTCCCTACGCTGCGTCTTCCAGTACAAAATTCAAATTGAATAGCTAATTTCATCTGGAAGAATTTACGCCGAAGAGACCGGTCTAAGTCCAAATATCGGCGAAATCTCAATCTCCGGGGAACAGTTGAAATTATTCCAATTACACTCGCAGAACAGAAAACTGAACTCATGGTAAACAAGACCGCTAGCAATAATTTCTTACTATAACCGCCGATCCGTGTGCCTAGCATAACTATATCTATAGTTTATGATAACAATCGTTATGATTTACGATACCAAGGGTGTATGATGGGATAATAATATAGGTATTTGCATATGAATAGCTTATACCTTGCAATTTTGTGAGATTTAATGTGTTATTTTGAGTCTACATTTCGGTAAAAGTGAAAATCAAACTCTGATTCAAAAACATCATCACACGGTTATTCTGTAATAATTTTAATTGAAAACTTATGTTAAGTGAGGAGAAAGGAATATTTTGAGAAACAAACATTTACAGAAAAGAACATTAAATTAAAAGGACATTCATTCTAAGAAAGAAGATTTGGAGAAAAGGGGTTTATACGCTGGGATGACTGCTAAATTGAGTAGTAATTTTACCTGAAGCTAGAGATTGAAACTTGTTATTGGTGAGAATCGCTTAGCAAACTAGAATAAAATAATAATAGATGAGAAACCTGTCAGACGACATCAGTAGCAATGAGTTTCGTTTTGACAGTTCAATGACATTCATTGCGTTATTTACGTTTTTGAACAGACACATGTTCGAATACGTAGCTGTGGCGGTACCTACAAACGCCAAAAATAAACAACGCGTCATACTGACGTCACACAAATTCTACATCTCGCAATCAGAGTTTACCGTGCAACTAGCATATATATAACTTCCCAATTTCAACCGTTGAGCAAGTGCCCGCCAGACATAACACCCGTCTGGTCGGAGGATCCTCCTTTTCTATGGAGGATGAATGAACTTTACTCCCTGTTCCTCATGTCTCCATAAAGCAATGGATGGGCAATTAACTTCGAAATGATTCCAACCAATAGTAATAACACGTTACTTAATTAAGCTGCAGATTTCACATTAAAACTGTGATTGGTGGACTGTAATAACTACAACCAATGACAATCAACCATAACAATCTCTATCAAATTGGAATCGACGTTCAAGTTATATTCTACCTCGATTTCTGCAGTGCGATTCTGAGTAAGTGGTCATTCCAACTAACGCTAGGGATGGACACTGTTGACTGCAATCTCTCTCACTCTCCTTCTCTTCACTGAACAGCCCCTGTAGCCAATGTAACATCGCTTCATAGCGAAGCGAAATCGAATACCAAGCCAACCAATGGCGGGAACGATTGATCACGCGACGCGATAAATCACGTGGTCAATCGTTCCCGCCATTGGTTGGTTTGGTATTCGATTTCACTTCGCTATGAAGTGATGTTACATTGGCTACAGGCCCTGGTGAGATTCATCGACTGGAATTATTCTCTTCAATTGTCCTGATGATGTCTTGTCCTGATGGACAGTATCGTATTTGTAGACACATTGCACCTTTGTATATCTTTGATATTGTTGTATTGTGTTTCACACGTATCTTTATTCACAAATGCCTACATAGCTATAATTAATTTCGTGAATCTTGTTTACTTGTAATACTTATTTTATTCGAATCCTCTAAATTTCCTTTCTGTGTGCAATATGCATTTGATCACACAATATTAATAATTTAGTATTAATAGCCTAAGTTTATGCAATAAAAGAGCATTACTGAACACGCATACGTAGTCTTCTCTAAATATTTCGAAATAATTTAATTATTCAATCAATATATAGTTTGTTAAAGGTAAAGTCCGGAAAATTAATTGTTAAGTAAATGGATTACCAATTTTAATTGGCCATATATAAATAAAAACTGTCATTCTTTAATAGTTTCGTTAAATAGCTAATTGAAGTAGAGAATTAATTTCCTTGAGTATCCTTTGCCTATATTTAGATATCAATATTGTAGGATACAATTAACTAACTACTCCAACTGACAGCCTCCATGGCGTAGCGGTAGCGGACGCAGCCACTGCGCAAGGAGGCGCGGGTTCGATCCCCGCACAGTGCAAATATTTGTATGCATGAATATGAATATTTGCACTGGTCTGGTCGTGCCTCGGAAAGCACGTAAAGCCGTTGGTCCCGGTTGAACATCTAGTGGCAGTCGTTACTGGTCGTTGGAGCCCTCAAAAGTCCAACAATTGGTCTAACTGCAATGCTTCGATATCGCCTTTGGGTTGCGGAGGTCAGACGGCAGTCGCTTCACGGAAAATATCGAAGTTTAGCCATATCAGCAGTTAGACTGGTAAAGCGGACCCCAGACTCCAAAGCTGAAAAAGCTTCGGTTGCGACTTGAATTAACGCTGAGATGATGATGATTGTAGGATACAATAAAGTTTGAACCAAAGAATATAATATCTACAATAGCACCTGGATTTGGAACCAGATTTAATAAAATTTGATAAATTGGATCTGTTCCAAAAATACTCTTTGATACAAATTGATGTGCATAGTTTTATTACCTAAGCCGAGAAAGCTTTATAAAACCCTCTGTGGACTAAGATAGGGTAAACCTTTTTACAAAAAATACTAGCTTTCCGCCCGCGGCTTCGCCCGCGTGGAATTCGGTTATATTGCGATTTTAGATTTCCCTCGGCAACATCATTTTTTTTTTTTTCAATAAAAGATAGCCTATGGCCTTTCTCGGGGTCTAAATATTGTCAGTGCCAAATTTCATGAAAATCGGTTGAGTGGTTTAATCGGGAAAGCATAACAGACAGACACGAGTTACTTTTATTCATTCCTTTTAGAAGAGTATCTATTATTAACCGACAGGGTCTTATGTAAATGTTATTTGCGCATGACGCTTCATGAGCTATAAATACTATACAAATAAAGTAACAATTTAGAAACGAACATTACATTGTTGAGAAGAACAAATACATGTTCACAAAGTTTCCATAGCCACCTGCGTTATATTGAGTAACTTTAATAAGCTAGATGGGTTTCATAAAGCTCGAGGTGACTGTAATTATACCGTCATCTCGAGCGTTATGCATCATGTTTGTTTTGCTGATGAGAAACACTTCTTTTGTAACGAATCAGATAATTTAACAATAACACTGTTAATTGCACTAGAAAACGTATATAATTTCAAACAAAGGGTAGAAATAGGGTATTTTACCAAAAAAAAAAAAAACTAATTAGTCCGTCAGTCAGATTTCCAAAAAATACTAGACACGTATTTTTTCTTTTTCCATATAAACAAAAAATGAAGGCGACCCAGCGCGTTGAAAACTCGTGTGACGTCACTGCACGCTACACTTTTAACGGCCAGTGACGTCACCAGCCCCCACTCCTGATCTATGATGCCTTTTATATTTGTCAATTTTTATTGATTTGATAAAACAAAATATACGTATCCAATATTTTTCTATAATCTGAATGACGGACTAAATAGAATATTTTTTTTTACCCACGAAACATCTCTATTTACGAAGTCTGATTTATTCTGGCTGATGCTCTCTATCATCATCAGCCTAAATCAGTCCACTGATAGACATAGGCCTCTCCTGTTTCACGCCATTCAACTCGATTGCATGAATTGGAGATTTAGCCGATGCTGTTACATTTCTAAATTTCTTTTCAGCGTATTTAAATGAATAATTATTAGTCTGTTTGATTTTAAGATATTATACTTTATGGTTAATATAAATGTCTTTAACTATAACATATTCTTCTCAATAAATTAAAGGCGTGGGTACTAACAGTCAGCCTCTAAGAGATGTAAGTATATACGAAAAAGACTAGGAAAAATTGTACTGTCTACAAATATTGTTGCATAACGTTGTGTCCACCGTACAGGTACAAACCATAGTAGGTGTGGCGGTACCTACAAATGCCACATGAAACATCAACGCATCAGACTGACGTCACATGCCTCCACACTGGTGACCCCGAGCATGAACGTCAGCGCAGCCTTCGTGTAGCAACTTCAGCGTGACGTCATCATCATTATCACTCTCGCAAGCTTTCGCGACGAGTTTACACTGCCTTAACAAACATTTTGACTCAGCACATATTTATACATATATACATACATCATATGACCATACCATGAATATTACAACAGTAAAAATTAACTAGAATAATAAAATAATTTTCTTCCTCGTGTAAGAAAATCTGTTTAGAATTGACGCTTACTTGAAATTTCACTCTCAATTCTCGTTGAATTATAAAATAACCGCCTAAGAATTTCCACTTTCAAAGTTTTCACAGCTCGCACCATGGTATGTTGCATCAATTGATTGCTAAGTTACTTTCAAATTGTTACAGCAGCGCCTCGAGCGCTATGTTAATCCACTTTGCTCAGTTAACTGAACTTGTTCGACAAGATAAACTTATGCTGCACTTTTCATTATTTTAATTTTCTTTGATTCAAGTTTCATTTATATTTTCTTTGCTAGTTTTAGAGATGTTATTTTATCTCAAAGGAAAACTGAAAAATGAAGTCTGTTATTCGCGTAAAGAAAGCGCACATTGAAGCCATGTCGGGCCAAAGCGTGTTCCCGTACAAAAGATTGCGGTATAGCTCGCCTGTAGCGTGCAATGGTTCATATAAAATTTACAAAAGTGGTGCAACTGGATTTTTTTTCTTTTATATACACGTTTTTTTTTTATGCGGAACCTGAATACAGTTTGTTCAGAATAAGCAACTGAATCGATTCCAATAATTTTTACACCATGTTATATTTTTTCCCAAATACATTTAGAGTGAAACCGCAAAGTGGTTACCGAGCGGTTACGATAGATCGTAGTACTTGCGCCCCGTGCCACAGCTGAGCCAGAGGTCAACGCCCGCGCTCGCCCGCCCGTACAGACCTTTGACCATATTTTTGCTGAGACAACCAAGTAGAATAGCAAGCTCATAACTTGGTGGTTTTTCATTATATCTTTTTGAAATTTTGTACATAGAATCTTTACTTAAAAATACTGGACACGTGTTTCGGGTTTCGCATAAACAAAAAATAATGTTGTTTACTTTTTAAATGTTGCCCCATACTAGTAGTTTCCCTGTATCGTGGGTGCGTTTAGAAACATTTGAATTCATATACACAAGCCAGGATTTTTGCAACGCAATATGGGGTACATTTTATTGCAAAAATCCCGGGTTGTCTATGCTTGCCTGGATCTGCGTTTGCTTTTATTATACAGAGTGGTGCTGACAATACGACAATAAATTAAATATCGTGTACCTCAACACAATCTCAGTCTACCCATAAAAAAATTATATTAATATATCCATTAGTTTAGTCACAGGACCCTATTTTTCATTTTTCACATTTTCTACATAATGTATATGTTGATAAGGAAGCGCTTACAGGTTGATGACCGCCGCATGCAGCGGTACTAAACTTTAAACCAATATTTTAAAGGACATTCTATTTCGTTTGCAATTTTATGCGATTTAGTTTGTTTGAAATTTTCTTTTTTTTTATTTTTGATCCTAGGTTTTTTTCTATGGTTCAGGAGTATTCCTATGAACCAGCATGGTCTGTGTTTTCATTTATTGTCATATTGTCAGCACCACTCTGTATAATCAACGTATACAGTTTCCACTACTGGGACACTAGCCATCTCTCTATGAAAGGGAGGGGACTGTAAACCGCGTGGTGGTCTACAGTCCACTCATCAGTCAGTCATCGGCCGCCCGCATAAGTTATCACCCACCAGACAAAGTCATGCAAGCGATTCGTCGTGTTCCGGCATGATGTCTGGTGAAGACGTACGGAGGACGGGTCTGAGCAGTTGTGTTGCGATGTACGTGCCGGGTACGATGCGTGAAATGTTGTTGTGTCGGGAGTTTGGTTGTGGAGGGCCTCCAGATCAATCTCCCTCTGGCAGCATCGTTGGTCGTGTTGTTGGGTTTAACATTGCATCACCGCGCTCAACTGCCGTCTTCCTTCCTATTTACTCAGTTCCTTTGAGTAAGTAGGTTTAATAAACTAGCATGCCTTACCATCAACGACTGCATCACTGCTTACCATCAGGCGGGATTGCAGTCAAGCGCTAGTTTGTAATATATAAAAAAAAATGTGGGTAGGAAAATGTCACATGTTCGAATTTGAAGTTCTAGGACGTTTTCTCACGATTATCCTTTACCGTTTTGAGAGTAGTGGTGATAAATTAAACTCCACAAAGTAAAGCGCCTGTCGCGGTTTGAACTTACAACTCGTAAATCTGGGTCGTTGCCACTGGGTCACCACTGCCTTTATATTTGTGGTTTATTAAGTGTAGGCATTATTCATTTTGTTCGACAGCATTTCTGAATATTGATTAACAAAGTTCCAGGAAAGTAACTGGATGCTTGATGAATTTGTTGTTCGCTACGACCGCGTTGGGTTTCGCTACGGCGTAGCAGCTACGGAACTCTACGTGAAAGTTTTTATTAAATGTACAGCAGGGTAATTGCGTAACACACCATCAGCAATAGGTTTCATTTTGACAGTTCAACAACATTCATTGCGTTATTTACGTTGTTGAGCAGACACGTTTTCGAACACGTGGAGCAATGGATTATCAATATTCTTCGAAATGATTCCAACTGACAGTAATAGTGTGTTACGCGATTGAGTCGTTCCGGTTAATCTACGCGTACCACAGCTGGGCCGTGGATGTGTGAGTGAATTTATAAAAAATTAGAGTAAAATGGAATTGAATGTCCATAAGAAAACTGCTGTTTTGAAACATACTACTGTACAGAATTAAAATGGACTAATGAAACCATGACATATAGGCATCATAGGCCTTCGACCGGGTATGGCACGCTGGCCTTTTGAGTAAGCTTCCAGCGTACGGCATTTCCCCTAGCCTGACTGGCTGTGTAAAAGACTTCCTGACTGAACGGTCCCTCCGAGTTGTTGTTGATGGATGCTCTTCTAAGCCCATGTCAACTAATGCCGGTGTTCCTCAGGGGTCTGTTCTCTCTGCAACTCTGTTCCTGCTGCATATTAACGATCTGCTGATGCCTGGTATCTATGGGTATGCAGATGACAGCACAGTTGTAGAGAGATACCTGCCGGGTGCTCGGGCTAGTAGGGAATCAATCCGGTCCGAAAGAGAGGCCATGGTTGAGCGAACGAGTGTTGCACTGCAGGCAGTCTCCGAATGGGGCAATGCCAATCTTGTAGCATTCAATGCCGCCAAAACACAGGCGTGTCTTTTCACCGCCAAAAGGAGCCCGTTCACCTTGGCTCCTACTTTTCGGAATGTGTCCTTGGAGTGTTCCGACCGCCTTCAGCTTTTGGGAGTTAAGATTTCCTCGGACCTTAACTTTGGGCGGTTCATTGAGTCCAAGGCTAAGGTGGCTGCCAGGAAACTTGGCGTTATCGCAAAGGTCCGGCAGTATTTCACACCTGGGCAGCTTCTAATGTTATACAAAGCACAGGTCCGTTCGTGTCTGGAGTATACTGCAGCCACATTTGGGCTGGTGCTGCCAAGTGTCACCTGGCCACTTTGGATTCAGTGGAGAGACGTGCAAAGAGGCTGATTGGTGACCCTGATCTAACTCGAGTTGGTCTCCAAAGCCTAGAGCACAGGCGTAGAGTAGCCAGCCTTTCGGTGTTCTATAGGATGCATTTCGGGGAGTGTGCGAGGGAATTGCATGATTTAATTCCCCCATCTCCGTTCCACCAGCGGACGATCCGTCGTACGGCTGGTTTCCACCCTTACGTTGTTAACACCACTACGATCCGGACGAAGCGTTTCGCCTCCTCCTTTATACCGCGTACATCGAGGGACTGGAACAATTTGCCAGCGGCGGTGTTTCCGTCGGACTACAATTTGAGTGTCTTCAAGGCTAGAGTGAATAGGCTCTTAATAAACTAGTGCGCTTTACCATCAACAATTGCGTCACTGCTTACCATCAGGCAGGATTGCGGTCAAGCGCTAGTTCATAATATATAAAAAAAAATAACATATGGATTAATTATGTAATAGATACATGGTGCTCATATATTTACTTAAAAACATTGAAAAAAAAAGTTGTTAAAGTCCAGTGACTTAATTGCAATTAAAACCACTAATAGAGAATTGAAATTAGAATTTACAGTATATACAAATACTATATAATGAAAAATAATAAAAGAAATGTGTCAAAGAAGAATGCAAAAAAGAAACAATAATTTGAGACTAATTAATATATATTTGAGTAGTTTGCCGTTAATGAGAGAGCCAGAGAAGCCACGTGTGTGTGTGTGTGTCTTCAACGTAGTATTAATTTATGCTTTTTGATAACACATGACACGTTAGATGATGGTTTTGAAAATTCTATCGCTAAGTTCTATAACCGACATTGACAACTAGCCAGTTGTTTATGTATCACAGTTCCATTTTTATTTCAAGTATACAGAAAATACTTTTTAAAATAAAATGTAAAGAGAAAGTGTTAGACGAGTACCTACCCATTCTAACGAACGCGCGGATTGCCCTCTTTTTTAAATAAAAAATTGATTCTACATCGGCTGCCGATCCTCACAGTAGAACACCAATAATACATGTCGGCACAAGGCTTACTTAACCCTTTAAAATATTAACCTTAAGTTCAGACTTAACAGTTAATATAACTGGATATGTGTAAATTGGTTTAGTTTAATTATTTGTTGTTGTCGGTTTGCTTCTTTTCAATGTAGAAAGCCAGGTTAGGATTTCCAGGTTACTTTGATAGCAATCCATAATTGAGGGTTTATCCAAACCGAGGTTTCAGAAAATAGTTATCTATACTTAATTCATTTAATGATTTATAAGTGACATGCGTTAGTTTTGATGGTTTAGATTAATATTTGTTTAATAGAAATAGTTGTTTGACCTACCCTTGATAAAACAAAAAAGCATGGCGCATGTTTTAAATATATAAATGTTTAAACATGTTAAGCAATGAATAATTAATTCAATGTTAAAATCGAGTGTTAGAAATAGTAAAACGAATTAGAAAATTATAGTTTGCAAGTCTAATTATTGTTACCTGCAAATTGTTATAAAAGTAGCGTATCGAATTGTAACAACCACGCCATGCCGTTTTTCATAAAAGAATTGCCTAGCGGCTGTGAGGAGATATTGTCAACGAGAACTTGATGAATATATTGTTTTTCACTAGAATATCTTGTAAGTACAATTTCTGTAATTAATTGAGATGTTCGAGTTTGTGTTTGTGATTGCAGAACAATAAAAATGTACGTAAAAACAATTAGTTGTATTCATTTTTGCTACATCTGTCTACAGTTAGTTGGAGACAATGGCGTCAACCCTGTTGACGCCACAGTTTCTACGAATTCCAATGACCATGGTATTCCGTTATACATAAAACTGTAAAAATTAATAACTGTGCTGTGTGTACTAAATATGTCAGTTTCTATATTTTTCTTAATGCATTTGCAGCTGAAGTTAAATCTATCTATGCTTCTTCCTTTTTATAGCTTCCTTTTCCTGAAAAAATAAATATTTGTTATAAAATAATGGAAAATCGGGCCTATTTGAAACCGGCATCAGATCAGCCTGATGCTTGTTTTCAACTAGACCAACGAAACGACTAACGATTTATACTGAAGAAGGCAGAGCTTTTTTTTTTAATTTACTGCAGTTTTGTTTTCAGGAGTCGCAAAACTTATATCTGCGGTGTGTGTGGTGGTTTGACTTTCTACAAAAAAGCTGACAAACTGGAACATGTTTTATTCCTAAATTAAACCCTTTTAGGGTCGAATCACAAAAATACTTTTACTTGTGAAACACAACGCACGTCTGACAGATTTTGTATGATAAAAATGTCAAAAATCTGACATTGGAAAAATCAAACAAGTAATTGCGTAACAACCTATCAGTAGCAATCAGTTTCATTCTGCCAGTTCAACAACTTTCATTGCGTTATTTAAGTTGTTGAGCAGACACATTTTCTTAACTGATGAAGCAATGGATTAGCAATTGGTTTCAAAATGATTCCAATTGATAGTAATAGTGTGTTACGCAATTACAAAGAACCCAACGCGCTGCCGATAGGAGCTTGTACCCTACAAGCTCCCATCGGCAGCGCGTTGGATTCTAAGCGCGCCTCAAAGGACAATGCGATAGATAGAAAGAACTACCTTGACCCCTGGCGCATAGGAAAATGAAGATAAGAGGAATAATAAGAATCTTTGTTCTTCCAATAATTGTCTTCTACGATGTCCTTCTCACCGCACTGGTTTTCTTAAGTCTTCATTTCTTGTCCAGGCGGTTTTCCTTTGGAATGATCTTCCTCAGAATATCAGGACGTTGTCCAGTCAGTACACATTTAAAGTTAAAGCTCGGGAATACTTACACAAGAAATTGGCAGATTCATCTCACGTATAATTTATTCTTTTTCTCTCTCTATAATTTTTTATCTCTCCCTACTGTTTATATTTTATATGTATGTATTTATTAAATTTTTTTTCGCCCTTTTTTTAATATATTTGCACCTACCATGTTTTGTTTCTACATCACCTTAAGGTAGACGGGTAGAAAATGCCTAAGGCATTAAGTCCGCCATTGTGCAATGTTTGTGCATAAAGTTTTAATTAAATAAATAAAATGAAGGAACACGGGTGGGTTTCTGTCAGTAAAAGTCTTACACCACCTTCTGCTTCGCCCAGAGCGGGGGAGAGGGCGTTTTATAATTTCTCATCCAAAACAAAAGAGTTCCCTACCTTACCGAATTAATGTAGAGAGTTTGAAATAATTTACCTTGTAACAAAATCTTGAATAACGTAATACAAGGAGCTTCGATCAGTACTACCATAACAAACGTCATGATAAACGCCACTGTGTAGTATGCCAGGAATTTGAACAACTGAAACATAAGAATGCATTTCAGATTTGATCACGCAGTGAAACCCCAAGCATAGCCCTCTCTATTGCCCTCGTCGTGGAGATCCTTGGGGGAAGCTAATGCCCAGCAGTTGACGTCTTTCTGCTGATCTGATGATGATGATGGAGATGGTATTAATACATGAGATGGGATGTGAGCAGTGGTGACCTAGTGGTATCGGGCGCGACTTACAAATTGTAAGTCGTAGGTTCGAAACCCATCAGGCGTTGTACTTTCTGTAAAGAATTTCATCACCACTGCTCTCAAAATGGTGAAGGAGAACATCGTGGTGAAACCGATATGACCAACACGACGGAACATACCGATGTTCTAGAGGGAAAACTGCGATGGCATGTGACACCTAGCAACCCGCACTGGGCCCTCGTGGTAGATTACGGCCCACTCCCTTTCACCGGGCGAAGGCTTGTGTCCCAAGAGTGGAAACATTATAGGCTTATTTAGGACATATCATCATCATCACAGCGTTAATCCCAGTCGCATCCGAAGCCTTTTCAGCTTTGGAGTCTGGGGTCCGCGTTACCAGTCCAACTGCTGATATGGCTAAACTTCGACATTTTCCGTGAAGCGACTGCCGTCTGACCTCCACAACCCGAAGGCGACATCGAAGCATTGCAGTTAGACCAATTGTAGGACTTTTGAGGGCTCCAACAACCCGTAACGACTGCCACTAGATGTTCGCAGGGCAACCGGGACCAACGGCTTAACGTGCTTTCCGAGGCACGACCAGACCAGTACAAATATTCATATTCATGCATACAAATACTTGCACTGTGCGGGGATCGAACCCGCGCCACCTTGCGCAGCGGCCGCGTCCGCTGCCGCTACGCCACGGAGGCTGTCCATGTCCATGTGTGTGTGTGTTATTTAAGACATATGTTATGTATTTATACGCTGCTCTTCTAATTACTAATAATCTTTGTAATGATATCTATACCCCGTCCATTAGGTTAATCATTTTTTGACAGCTGTCATAGAATTAACTATTCCAGCACCCTAATTGCGTAACTCACTATTACTGTCAATCGGAATAATTTTGAAGCAGATTGCTAATTCATTGCTCTGAAATGTTCGTTAAATTATCTCCTCAACGACGTACCTACCTAAATAACGAAATGAATGTTGTTGAACTGTCAAAATGCAACCCATTGCTACTGATAATGTGTTACGCAATTACCCTATTCGTAACAAAATATTTACCTATATACAATATGTAAAGAAAACCCTGTCCGATCCGTGAAGGTATTGTTAGGTATCGATAACTGATTATACTAATGCGCACAAAGACAGGCTAAACTTAAAAAAAATGTCGCTAAAAAAATAAATATTATTTCGCAAAAAGAGGTAACTTAATACATGTGCTGTAAGCAACCCTTTCTGCGGGCGGTGGGTGGCAGGGCACGCGGCACCTGTGACGTGGTCGCGTCGCTATTCGCTTATATTAATACCGGTGTTGTCACTTTTTTTTAAATTACCAAATTTCGGGGAAATTGGAATTAATTCGCGGGAAAAAAGATTATTTCAAAATTCACTAGTATTGTTACTATGATGATTATGTAAAATTTCATATGTTATTTGGTCATGTGTTTACCTAACCTTTATTATCCTTACGGGTCGGACAGGGTTTTTTAACATATTGTATATAAACTGCCTTATCTTATTAATTTATCTAATATGAAGCATCTTAGATAACAGGTAATACGAGCTTGTGTCCACAACTCCACGACAATGCACGTATTTTGTGTTGCAAGATCGTCGGCTGCATCGTTCACCTAGCGAACCGCTGTGTCTTTTGATCCATTGATTGGTTATATTATTAAGACTACCTACCTGGTTAAGGCGCTCCTGGCACTAATATATGAACTGTGTTATGAACAGCTGTTCAGCAATTATACATTTGCAGAACTACCATGCTGTCTGAATATATGCTGTTAGTACCTACTGACTTTTCATCCGTGTGGTACCGGGCTTAGAATAGTGCCAACCCATATGCGCCCATGGGTGTCGTAAGAGGTGACTAACGGAACTCTCACCAGAGAAGCGGGCAGCAGCGCTTCTCCTGTGGAATAATCCCCAACCTGTCTGCCAAGCATGGGATTATGGCAAACCCCCCTAATGTAGTGGAAAACCCAAGGCCTCCCCCAAAGCCTTTGTCCAGCAGTGGACCTCTATAGGCTGAAAAAGCAGAAGACTGGCTTTTACCTCTCCGGCCATAATGGTCGAAGCGGCAAGGGAGATGCCCATGAATTGAATCATCTTATATACATTACAATATCATACGTGTACGTGTAATAGTGCATTCTATACATTGTGTTGCTTCAATCACTAGTTTCATCTGTCAAAAACGTTTTACCTAATGGGTGAGGTCTCAAAATCCATACTAATATTATAAATGCGAAAGTATCTCTGTCTATCTGTCTGTCTGTCTGTCCGCCTTTCACGCCAAAACTACTGAACCGATTGTAATGAAATTTGGTACGCAGATAGTCTAGAGCCTGAGAAAGGACATAGGCTATACATATAACATCCCGCTATGACCAATAGGAGCAGAGTAGTAACAAAAAATGTTGCGAAAATGGGAGCGAACGCGGACATACATATTGCTCTTATTATTTTAAGAGGCGCTTATAAACTGAAGTTCACGCGGAGGGAGTCGCGGGCAACAGCTAGTTTCTTTATAATCGTGCATTAAGCTACTGACAACCAACTTGAATTTGATCTCCGTTTCATTGGATTGTATTTCTTAAACTTAGGTACTTACAACTGATTTTACAGAGAAGAATGTAGGCGTGATCGCACTAGAATTAACTGCAGCCATCAGTCCATAGTGGAATAAATATATCCCGTACGACATCTGAGCATGGATCTTCCATACTTTCAGCGACAGGAACCAGTTAATGGGCCCTGAAAGAGAAACAATGACTATGAGGCAAAGACTATGTAAGACATCTTCAAGGTAAGGAGTGATAAATTCTATTCCTTCCATGAACACCGTTGAATTAAAGGTCTTTTAATGAAGTGGAAGTTTTTCTGTTCTTAAAACATATAACGGTGTGAGTGGTAATCACCACTCCATGGTAAATATCATCCAGGAATGGATGAATTTTCACATTAAGTCCCTTAGTACACGGCACGGTTAGTTAACAAAAGACGTGTCCATCAACAAGCTTTCATAGTCAACCATACAATGCTGGCGATGATGCGAACACACGGCGAACAAACCATTGTTTTCATCGCAGGAAAACTGTATGTGTACAAAGGGCCTAATAGACATTCCGCAGCTTTTAGATTAACGCCACCTCCTACTTTTCGGTCTGCAATAATGTCAGACCAAAGTTTCAAGACAGTTAAATCGATAAAAATAAAAAAGAATTGTGTGGTTTTATGAAACCACGGTAAAAGTGAAATTTTTATACTACGGTCAGCTGCTGCCAACTATAGGCGCCGCCATATTGGCTTTGGCTGCTCTGACGGGCGCCTTTCACTTTATCCCTACTCCGCGGCTGACCGTCACGCGACATGCAACACACAGACGAAAAAGTTTGAGACGATGTAATAAAAGTTACACTTTAAAATTAAGGAAACCTAGAGATGTTAATAACTTACTTTTACATTTTTTGATTATGTAATTTCCACTTACCACCATAACCATTCACACAAGCGAACACAATACAACCAACGAAGAGTGCCCACAGAGGTCTGATGAAGGAATTGACCAAACTGTCAACCAATTGGTTGTCCCAATCTTGTTGTCGAATAGGATGGTAGCTGTACACGACGAAGGTTGATAGAGAAAAGGTTGCACAAAAGTAAAGTGTTGTTGTTAACTGCAAAAAGAGTTTTAAGATATTTAGGTCCTCTTAAATTGCTTCCAATTTGTAAGTCATTCAGCCTTTCATTACAGAAGAGATTCTTTGTTGAAAATGGCGGTACGAAATTGACGCCTACAGACAGGATAACTCTTCTCTAAGTAGCTTAAGACAGAAAAAGTGAAAGGAAGAAATGGAGGGTTGTATCTTACAGTCGACAAACGTGGGCTAAAAATTATTTAAAAAAATCCTTTCGTTCATAAGAACCAAAAAAATTCCGACCATTCAATTTATTACTATTATCACAAAAAAAAAATGTGGGAGTAGTAAATAGTTTCCGTTATTTACTTATCGCAGTCATCATCATCAACCTTTTTACCGTCCCACTGCTGGGCACAGGTCTCCTCTCATACAGAGAAGGATTGAGCCAAATCACCACGCTTGCTCAATGCGGGTTGGCGATTGCAGATCTCATCGCAATAAATCTATATATTGTTTGAGATGCTCACCATTGGAAATAAAAACGATATGTTACTAAGTATATATTTATCGCATAGCATATGTGTGAGCACTATGTACTTGTTTTTAAGGTCGTCCCTCACCAAATGACCTCGAGCATTTGCTCCCTCTTCACCGCGCCCCACCTCTACAATACTTCGCAAAATATTACTAGCGCCGTCTGGCGGACGAAGTACTTACAAATACAAGTTAAATTCATAGACCACAGAATTAACAGACATAGCAGTTTTATTTTTGTTTATTGGTGCGCCCAAATACTTTTGGTTATTATAGAGTGAAACAAATGTTGACGGTACTTCATAATAAAAATTTTGCGTATTTTATTTTTTAACCGACTTCCCAAAAGTGTTGTTCTCAATTCGATTTATGTGTGCTCGCTGATAACTTTATCGTTAATGAACCGATTTTGACCATTCTTTTTTTATATGAAAGAGTATGCTGCCTATGTAATCTCATTGTTACCACGTCAGTGTCGATAATGGAAATTCTAAGAAATTTAGGCCAATTATCGAAAATTGTAGGCACGCTTCGGGTGAAAACTTGATACTCGTATTTATAATTTAGGCCAATTATCGAAAATTGTAGGCACGCTTCGGTTCATCCGAAGCGTGATGGAGATGACAGAGAATCAAGGGAATCCACATCGGAAGCAACTGTCATGTGTTAGGGCTGACTTAATTTGTATTGATTAGACCTTTACAACGAAATATGTCTTGACTGTAACCTCAGGGTTGGAAGTTAGTTTTGTAGATTGAAAGTTAGCTAAGTCAGATGGTCAAAGGGATAGAAAAATAATATAATAAAGGTTAATTTATCATTATTTATTATTTTAAGGGAAAACGTAATCAGGGTCAAATAAATTTCTGCAGACAGGAAACCTACATAAAAAAAAGATTTGATGTTTTTTTTTGGGCTCAGGCAAGACTGAAATTATATTATTATTCTCGTTTAATAAAACAAATACGTAAATTGTAAAAAATAAAACTATCGTATAAAAAAACAAATACATATACTATAATATTATTTACACAAAGCTTCCTTTTGCAGAAAAATAATAAACATCTGACTAATACAATATCCGGTGAGACTGGACGCTAACGGCAGCATATTTGGAAAAGGCCTGCAAGCAAACGACGTATTTCGTTTGCTTTAATTCCTATAAGACCACAATGAAAGTATGAGCATTTCTAGAAATAACGCAATGAAATAACACAACTTAAATTCAGTCTCTTGATTTTAATTGATTTTTGCATAAGCATGACGAGTAGGTAGTGTTTGTACTATGTTAAAGTACAGTGTTGTAAATTGTTGAGGAATTCCCTCGACTGTCTATGGTCTTCATCATCAGATCTATTGCAGACCTTTATTTAAACCTATATGGGTGTAAAGTTTTCATCAATATAAATGAATTAAGTCCAAACACAAGGTAACTATTGTAAACCTTTGAGGAGTTCCCTTAACTGGCCTTTGTCTTCATCATCAGAGCTTTAATGACAATCACAACTCATTTAGGTGTAAAGTTCTTATCAATATAAATTTATTAAGCACAAACACGAGGCAGCTGATGTGAATCGTTAAGAAGATCCCTCGGCTGTCTCCCGGCTCCATCATCAACTCCGAACTTTACTAAATTGTAGTGCGTTAAAACACTTAATGAAAAAAACATAGAAATGCCCTAGGCGCCCCTATGATTTTTTTAATTTCTCCTAGGTTTCCTTAGTCTTCCATCATCAGACCCTAATTTCCTTAACATGAGACTATCTTGAAGATATATCAAATCAAATCAAATCATTTATTTCAAATAAACCAGTTACAGGCACTTTTGAATTTTCAGAAGGTCGGTCAGTCAATAAGATGAAGCTAGACGCCCATTCCAAAGAGTAGGTACCTATGGAGAAGAACGGGCAAGAAACTCCATGGACACTCTTTTAAATTTTCAAGCTATTGTTACAAATATTTGATTACATCATTCATGTTGAAATCAACCGCGTGAGAACGATGCAGAAATATATTGTACGCTGAGAGCGTCCATTATGGAAAACACACAAAAAACAATTCAGAAATTAAAATACGCCGTGGCAGCTAAGAGATGACCAGTCCCCTCTGACGGCGTCCGTTCACGAACATGACGTATGGATCAGCATCATTCAGCTCAACCATATCGAAGGGAACCCAATGACCCAACACGCACGCCACCATCAGCGAAGACATTTGAGTGAGCATGACATACTCTCAACAGCCAGAGCACAATCAAGTCAATAAAAAAGACTAACCCAACAAATAAATGCCTTACAGCACATTCGTACATTGTGCTCACACGTTTGCCATGCAATTATACAACACTAAGAAATTGAATCTACACAATGCTAAGATAGTTTTTTCCAAGGTTCAGCAGCTCCAACAGTGTTCCCGAGTACTAAGTTTAGCTCCTATGCAGCTGTATAAGTGCCGAACACCTCTGTCAGCGATACAATTCCGTAATGTACAATATGCTGGGCTACATAGTGTGTACTGGCTTAGAGAAAAAAAAATCTATATATATGTCGCAGACAGCGACGGCAGAGCGGTAGGGTCGACAGCATCTTGGTGTAGTGGTACGGGTTCCATTACGTAGGTGAGTTTTGAATTAAAGCACGACGTGTAGATATACTCTCCAATCTTGACAATCACAATTTAAATAGGCAAACCGACAGTTTCGTTTCGGAGAAGTGCCTTGGTCCGCGTCTCGATGCAAAGTGCCCGTTGGACCGAACCTCACTTTCCAAAGCGACTCTGTCCATGTCCCGCCATCACAAGATGACGTCACAAGCGTTTGCCGCCTACTACATAAATCAAATCAGCAACTTCTATTAAAATTATAACGACGATCTCCGACACGGCCAGCCTGACGATTTGCACGTCCTCGTGCATCTTCATCATCCCAGCGCCAATCCCAGTCATATCCGAAGCTCCTTCAGCCCCGGAGTCCGGGGTCCTCTTCACCAGGCCAACCGCCGATTCCGGCCAAACTTCGATGTTCTCCGTTGCACGTCCTTGTGCATGTCTGTAACAAATAAAAAAAAAAAACACAGAAAACCGTCTCTGAAGCATTATTGAGAACTCGGCCAACCTGACCGTCACACGTCACGTTTAATTACAATGACTATTAGAAAACCAAACAAACTTAATCATTTTAACAACTTAAAAGCTTCCTTCAAGCCTCATTATTCTCAAATTTCAATAAGAAAACACAAAAGGTTCCTCCAAGCCTCACAATTATCAAATTATCATAATCACACACAAAAAAAGAAAACACACCATGGCCCGCTACCACAGTAGCTAGTGACAACTCATAGTTGACACCCATATTGTCATCACCTCTTGTGATACGACCAACTCTAAGAGTCCGCGACTCCCAGGTCAACACATGACCGTACAACTAATAGTCTCCTCTGAGACCCAGGTCCCCGCCACATCACCAGCTGCCCATCGCCCCCTGAACAACTCCTCATGCAGTTGCAGTTACGACTACAGACTGGTGCATGCAGTGCGACCATATCTACTCGAGTCCCCGCCACATCACCAGCTGCCCATCGCCCCCTGAACAACTCCTCATGCAGTTGCAGTTACGACTACAGACTGGTGCATGCAGCGCGACCATATCTACTAGAGTCCCCACTACACCACTAGCTGCCCATCGCGCTCTGAACAACCCCTCACTGGGTTGCAGTTACGACTACAGACTAGTGCGTGCAGTGCGACCACATAGCCATGATACGTGTTCAATTTGCTGGCGGAGGCACCCTCCTCACCATCTTCTACATTATGAAAATCTAACTCAGCAGACACATTACTTGGAGAAATCTTTCGTATGCGATCGTGGGGTACTTATAAGTTGTGTTTCCAATCAACGATTTCAATAGGTAACGATCGCCATCATCGCCATCAAACAACTCACCATTTCATTACTTTAGCTCATTTCTATCAAATTTAGATTTTTCGTAAATAGCACTCATTTCTATGTTCGTCTGCCGCATGCTCTCTTGAGAAGATTTAATAGTCTAGCCACACATATTAACAGAAGCTCAAGTGAGCTCGTAACTATAGACCACAGTGAACTTTAGTTTTGAAATATTCAAAGACAAGTCAGACATTATAATTGTAAAATCCTGTTTTACAATTTCTCGGGTAGTACAAGAAATAAAATTTTCAAATAACTCTTATTATCACATCGCAAAGAAATGGCTCAGTACACAACGCTGGCACTACTTTATACTAGGTGTGGGTCGCCACGCCCTTTCCAAGAAACGCAACACAACCAGCCACCTGGTCGGCGTCACCCGTCACAAAACGAGTTATTCCTGCAGCTAGTTATTGTCATTCAGTTACTGTGATAGTCCACCAACTATACAGTTACTCACGAAACGAAACTAAATTAAATCACTGTCTTGAGTGTGTAGCTATACAGTTAATTCAATAAATTAGGCCGGTGTGATGCATGATACGGCTACGCCACAACATGTGTATGAAATAACGCATTTACTAGTACTTTAGCTATTCAGTTACTCATCGCGTCACTGGTTATTGTAACTGGTTACGTGAAATAACAACCATGTCTAACCCATACCCTGTACCATCGCGTGTGGACGTACACCAATGAAATTACAGATAGCTTGACAAGAGAACATTCAGCACCGAAATCAAAATAAAAATAGTACGACTCACCGGATTATGGCAATTTCCCGCAAACACCTGCCACGTGCTCTCATAAAACCCAATTACGTTACCACAAACGTTTTGGGTATTTTGAAACCTTCTCATCGCCTGCAGAGTAGATGCTTTCTTGAAATCTTCTCATCGCCTGCAGAGTAGAGGCTCAAGTCTTGAAACCTTGGGCATTCCGCAAAACGCACGCAGCTCCGACCGCGCCGCACGCAGCTCCAACAGCGCCACACGCCATTGATATGATTCACCACGCAGCTAGCAGCGCTCCGCAGGCGTACCTCGCGCCAAGCACCAGCCAGCACTGTCGCGCGCCAAGCAACAGCCAGCACTGTCCAGCGCCGCGTCCAGCCGCACGTGCACGCCTTCAGCGGACTCTTGCAGCGCACTCCTGCAGCGGACTCCTGCAGCGCACTTCTGCAGCGGACTTCTGCAGTGCACCATCACACGGAGCGATTTCTGCGCCAGCAATTGAGCGCACTTCGTAACGTGGCGTTTACTTCCAGCCTCACTGCCAATACATCCAGCATTTACAGAAGCTCATACAAAGGCAATGAACAACTACCACACAAGTAATCACACAAGTACCCACACACAAGTACTAAATATTGGCAGAAAGTGATTTATTCTGTTCCTTGATTTATAACGAGAATGTGAGCAGTGTAGTTCTTTATCCAACTTCTGATGTCGCAGACAGCGACGGCAGAGCGGTAGGGTCGACAGCATCTTGGTGTAGTGGTACGGGTTCCATTACGTAGGTGAGTTTTGAATTAAAGCACGACGTGTAGATATACTCTCCAATCTTGACAATCACAATTTAAATAGGCAAACCGACAGTTTCGTTTCGGAGAAGTGCCTTGGTCCGCGTCTCGATGCAAAGTCACCGTTCGACCGAACCTCACTTTCCAAAGCGACTCTGTCCATGTCCCGCCATCACAAGATGACGTCACAAGCGTTTGCCGCCTACTACATAAATCAAATCAGCAACTTCTATTAAAATTATAACGACGATCTCCGACATATATAATCTTTCTAATTAAAAAAAAACATGTGGCACTCGGGAACTGCCGCGGTAAAGCTATTGCATAGCATTTTTTATCAACTTATGCAATAGGGTATTTGACTAAAAAAACCTAATTAGTCCGTCAGTCAGATTTCCAAAAAATACTCATCATCATCATCATCATTTCAGCCGAAAGACGTCCACTGCGTTCACCAGGTCGTCGGTCCACCTTGTCGGGGACCTACCCAAAAAATACTAGACACATATTTTTTTCTTTTTTCATATAAACAAAAAATGAAGACGACACAGTGCTTTGAAAACTCGTGTGACGTCACTGCACGCTACACTTTTAGCGGCCAGTGACGTCACCAGCCATCACTCCTGATCTTTGATGCCTATTATATTTGTCAATTTTTATTGATTTGATAAAACAAAATATACAAAATGTAAAACGTATATAATAAACCTATCCAATATTTTTCTATAATCTGAATGACGGACTAAATATTTTTTTTTAGTCAAATACCCTATTATTTATATTATAGTAAAGTTATCCGCAAACAAACATAAAAAAACATATAACCTCCTCCCTTTTGAAATCGGTTAAAAAAACGAACACCAAAATGAACATCAATAACAGAGACACTTTATGATAGTATTATACTCTATGCGACATGCGGTGCGTGAGCGAGCAAGCAGATGCTTTCTCGCTCACGCGCCGACCGCTATGCTAGCGGACCGCGCGATGACGAACGACACGGGTTCCCCCTTCGAGAGCTTGTGGCATACTGAATCTCAATAGCTCGGGCAAGAGAAATGATGGGGAATACGCTCAGATTGTTGAATAAAATTTTTGTTTTGGTCGTTTTAAAAAAATATTTCTACAATAATGTTCGTCATGAAATTGCCTATCCATTAGTGTAAGAACGTAATCTAAATAATGCTTACTTTTCGAGGAGATGCACGTTTTTGATAATTATTTCTCTTGTCAGAGGTTTCGTTGTGAAGGAATTATTTAAACATTATGCTTAGTAAAAAAAAAATCTACAATTTTGGAGCCAAGATTATGGAGAAAATTTATGTATTTTTAATAAGTTGATATTTCTTTTGGATAAAGAGTAGATAGCTCCGAAAAACTACATAAAAACGGCCTGCGGTGTGTTTTCCCCTGGAACCGCCTTAAGTTACCATGTTCTGGGTAAGTCTTTCATTGACTTGAATCAGCTCTGACAGTTGAGGTATGTCATGATCACTGTAATGTCTCGCTTATGGTGGCGTCAGTATTGGATCATTAGTAGTAGAGTATTTGAAGGATACTCTTTCAAAATAGTTTAATTACATCGTGCTAATCCTTTTTTTTTTTTGTTTTGGAAGGGTAATCATCAAATGACCTCAACGTCAAACCTCAGCGTGTCAAACTTTTACTGACTCAAACCCACCCATGTGCCTTCAACTTGTCTGTGCGACTGCCAGGGCTACGGTTTCTTTAAATCAACCTGCAACCCTGACCCATGAAGCATCGGTCTTCGTGGACCCCATCACGATATACTGACATCTCTTTGAGGCGCGCGTGAAACACAACGCGCTTGGTA
The DNA here is from genome assembly GCA_017933935.1 of Sesamia nonagrioides. Classification (NCBI taxonomy): domain Eukaryota; kingdom Metazoa; phylum Arthropoda; class Insecta; order Lepidoptera; family Noctuidae; genus Sesamia; species Sesamia nonagrioides. The sequence continues at coordinate 110,731 of JADWQK010000080.1, read as the reverse complement.
TCGTGCTAATCCTTACGCCATTTTCATCTTTTATTTTTAATTTCGGAATTGTTTTTTTTTATGTTTTATGTAATCAAATATTTCGTAATATTTTTGTGGTTTTAAAAGAGTGTCCGTGTGTCCGTGTTGCGGACCACATGTCCATCAGTGAGGACGTCGCGCAGGAATACAAATAAAAAACTGGAGAAATGTTCAGGAAGATAGCCAGGTATAATTTTGATGTTAACGTTACAAAGTGTTACGGGCCAGTGAGATGTCGGTATGCAAAAAACATTATAAAAATTATAAATGGAGCGACGTCATATTCGCATGTGCAACTTTGTGCTATATCAAATTACTCAGGCGCTCCAACACCGTGGCTTTTCTTACCCGTTCTTCTCCATAGAGAACACTCACTCTTCAGTAATTCTACTTCAAATAACGTGTTGATGACAATAAAGGATCGGATTTAATTAGCTAGCGAATTTCCGTACACAAAAAAAAATTTGAAGATTATTTTTGGGATCTACGACTTTAGGTAGTGTAATTACTTAAAAATATCGGTTTAAAAACAAGTTTTCTGTACACTTCTGAGACTTGATTGGTAACGATACTTACACATATGCATGTTAGTAATGTACTTTCTTAACTCAGAAACAAGAAGCGGTCAATTAGCCCAAGTGCATTGGAGTATTTGCAAAACTATATACAAACATTATCTAAACAATAGCATTGAGCCGGCTATCGGTTTTGCCAATCTGCCGACTAGCTATTGTGACTGATTGGATATTGTGTTATTATTGAATTTTGTAGACTGTTTACGTCATTAATTAGGTGTACATAAATAGTTCGTACTCTTTATAACTACAGCTATCACCAAGTTATTAAAAAAAAATGGTGCCCGTGTGTTATCTAATCAGTATTTGCAAACTTATTTCGAGATCAAATGTTTTTTCCAATACTTAGGTCCCGATAAAAGGACTGTCTTTAACGTACCTTTGACATAACCAGTTCATACATTTTAATGATGTATCCAAAGACCATACCGACGAGGAACGGAGAGGCTCGAGTCAAAGTGTTCATATAATAGTTTACCGAGTAGAACAGCACCTGCTCAGGACGGCTGGAAAAAAGAAGATTAATATTAGGAAGCCTAATTTTCTTAACGATTTCGAGCAAACTTTCTATAGGTTCATAAGACCAACAAGTCATTGGTCAAACCATAATTCGGGCATAAATCCTTGGTCCTTGGTTGGTAGGATGGTTCGTGCTAACGAGAACAGATCGCACGCATTTATGTATTTATGAAGAATCCAAACAAAAATATGACAGAGATGCAGCTACACTACCTACCAATAACTACGTAGGTTTTCTGCATCGGCACCCTGACGCACAGTTCGTCGCTCTGGAGGACTTCAATGCCTCTCACCAAGACTGGCTTTTCCCATACCAGAGGACCGACCACGCTGGGAGAGAAGCGCGAAACTTCGCGCTATCAATGGGCCTTTCCCAGCTGGTGGGACAAGCGACTAGGGTGCCTGATGTAGTCGGTCATACCGTCAATTGTCTGGACCTTCTGCTGACCACTGATCCGGACAGATGTGTTGTTCTGGTGAAGTCTGTGTTGTCCTTCTCCCCACCTGATTGCGACTCGCGTGGTGAGCGGCGAATGTGGCGATACAAGTCAGCAGATTGGGATGAGATGCGCCACTTCTTCGCGTCTTATCTTTGGCAGCAGGTCTGCTTCTCTTCTGACAATCCGTCGAGCTGTGCTGACGCTATATCCGATGTGGTGCGTCAAGGTATGGAGTATTTTATCCCCTTTAGTGACGTGCCCGTCGGTGATTCGGCTCGCCCATGGTTCAACGCCGACTGTGTGCTAGCTGAACAGCGTAAGCTTAGGGCATTTCTTACCTGGGTTGACGCTCGTGACCGCAGAGCTCCGGATCTAAGCTCTAAGAAGAGAGCCTTTAACCGCGTTGCCAAGTCCTACAAAAAGGCGCTTAAGAATGCTCGCTTCGACCGCATTACTCATTTTGGCAACAAGCTCTCTGCGCAACCATCCGGTAGCAGATCTTTCTGGTCCCTAGCCAAATCGGTCGAGGCAAACTTCTGTCGGCCCACACTGCCTCCGCTGGTTAGGCCCGATGGAGCACTGGCCCATACGGCGAGAGAGAAAGCAGGTCTCTTTGAATCTCTCTTTGCCCATAATTAGCGTCTTGATACTGGCAGTGCTACTCCACCTAATTTACCTCATTGCGGAGCTTCAATGCCTGAGGTTTGCATTAAGAACAAAGAGGTTCTGAGAGTACTGTGTCGTCTGGACGTGAATAAGGCTAGTGGTCCGGACGGTATACCAGCGATTGTTCTTAAGGCATGTGCGCCTGAGTTGTCTCCTGTATTGACGCGCTTGTATCGCCTCTCATTTAGGACTGGTACAGTGCCCAAGTCCTGGAAGCTTGCCAACGTGCAGCCCGTGGCAAAAAGGGTAAGCCCAAAAAGGGTAGTCGTGCCGATCCTACCAACTATCGGCCGATTTCAATAACCTCCATACTCTGCAAGATTATGGAGCGTGTATTGAACTCGCGCCTCTTGGCTTACCTGGAAAGTAACGATCTCCTCAATGACCGACAGAACGGGTTTCGACGCAATCGGTCAACTGGAGACCTACTAGTGTATGCCACTCACCTATGGGGCGAGGCCCTCGAGAAAAATGGGGAAGCGATTGCCGTCTCCCTTGATGTCTCGAAGGCCTTTTGAATAAGCTTCCAGCGTACGGCGTTTCCGCTGGCCTGACTGGCTGGGTAAAAGACTTCCTGACTGAACGGTCCCTCCGAGTTGTTGTCGACGGATGCTTATCGGAGCCCATATCAACCAATGCCGGTGTTCCTCAGGGGTCTGTTCTCTCTGCAACTCTGTTCCTGCTGCATATTAACGATCTGCTGATGCCCGGCATCTATGGGTATGCAGATGACAGCACAGTTGTGGAGAGATATCTGCCGGAAGCTTGGGCTAGTAAGGAATCAATCCGGTCCGAAAGAGAGGCTATGGTAGAGCGTACGAGTGCTGCACTACAGGCAGAATGGGGCAAAGCCAATCTTGTAGCATTCAATGCCGCCAAAACACAGACGTGTCTTTTCATCGCCAAAAGGAGCCCATTCACCTTGGCTCCTACTTTTCAGAATGTATCCTTGGAGTGCACCGACCGCCTTCAACTTTTGGGAGTTGAGATTTCCTCGAACCTAAACTTTAGGCGGTTCATTGAGTCCAAGGCCAAGGTGGCTGCCAGAAAACTTGGCGTCATCGCGAAGTCCCGGCTTTACTTCACACCGGGGCAGCTTCTAATGTTGTACAAAGCACAGGTCCGTTCGTGTGTGGAGTACTGCAGCCACATTTGGGCTGGTGCTGCAAAATGTTACCTGGCTACTTTGGATTCAGTGGAGAGGCGTACGAAGAGACTAATTGGTGACCCTGATTTAACTCGAGACGGTCTCCAAAGCCTAAAGCGTGGAGGCCCCGGGTTCGATCCCCGGCCAGGTCATGATGGAAAACGAACTTTTCTTGATTGGCCTGGGTCTTAGATGTTTATCTATATATAAAAATAATAATAATAATAAACGTTTATTTTTTCCACCACACAATTAAACATAAGTTTAACACAATATTAAGTTTCTAGTTAGTAAGGTGGTAGTAGTGTGTTTCTGGGTGTATCTATTATAAATAAACTCGTTAGGTTAGTATCCCTGCTAGAATCTCGACTGCTGGGCTGCAATATATTAATGATTTGTCCGTATAAAAAAACAAAAAACAAAAAAAAAAAGCACAGGCGTAGAGTAGCCAGCCTTTCGATTCTATGGATGCAGTTCGACATGTGACCCGTCGTACGGCGTTTCCACCACCGCTGTTAACACTACTACGATCCGGACGAAGCGTTTCGCCTCCTCCTTTATGCCGCGTACATCAAGGGACTGGAACAACTTGCCGGCGGCGGTGTTTCCGTTGGACTACAATTTGAGTGTCTCCAAGGCTAAAGTGAATAGGCTCTTAATAAACTAGCGCGCTTTACCATCAACGATCGCATCGCTGCTTACCATCAGGCGGGATTGCGTTCAAGCGCTGGTTTATAGTTTAAAAAAAAATTAGTGGCGTAAAATTAGAAAATGAAATTAGGAATCCAGCGGATGTGCGAAAACACAGAGCTGATGCATGTGGCGGTGTTTATTTCAATAAACACCGCATGATGGTCATTACTTATCCCATGTCTAATTAATGACTTCTTAAAGTAATTATTATAATAATGTATGTACGTTTATCTATCAGTAAATCTGTGTTGCTGCAATAACTAGTTTAGTACAGAGGCTACACTGCACTGAACTTAGTGATTGAGCCGTTTACAGTGCCGTTTTTACACATAGGAATTCTTCTTCTTTCAACCTAGATAGGTCCACTGCTGGACAAATGCCTCCCCCAACACTTTCCAAAATGATCGATCTTGTGCTGCCCGCATCCATCGGCTTCCCGGAACTATCAACAGGTCATCGGTCCACCATGTTGGAAGCCTCCGCTCTCGCTGCGTTTTCTGGTACGTAGCCGCCACTGCAGAATCTTACTGCCTCAATGTGCCCCGCCCACTGCCACTTCAATTTAGTGACTCGAAGAGCTATGTCGGTGACTTTGGTTCTTCTGCGGACTCGTCATTTCTGATCGATTGCGCAGAGAAACACCGAGCATTGATCTTTCCATCGCCCTTTGTGTAAACTTGGGCCTTTGTATGAGGCCCATTGTGAGCGACCGTGTTTTAGTTCCGCACTGGCAACACACACTGGTCATATCAAAGCGTAACTTCCGTTTCAGTTATAATATATTCAACAACTTCGAGTGCAGAGCAACGGACTAGATCTGGAGTGGGTGCGGCATGGGAGTTCGATATGATGTTCGTTCGTCTTATTCATGCTCATCTTCACACCCACTTTTTGGGAAACTTCTCATCGCGCATTTTGCCCACTTGGGCAAAATGGGCGATACTCCTCTCTCCACTCCGAGGCGAGGGTTTTGGCCTCCAGATCTCACGGCGGCAATTCAACAAGGAGCCTTGCCACTTCAGCGGAGTCCGTTAATGTTAGCCATGACATATCCCCATCCAACGTGCTAATGCTGCCAACCTTTGGGGCACTTATCCCAAAAGAGATAGCAAAAGAGACATATATTTTTTGATGCCCAATGAGCTCCCGAGTTTTTTTTTTTATTTATTTTTTTATTATACTGGATGACACTGTATATTTTTAATGAGAACGTGAAGTTATAGTGTATTCGTAATAATCTCTTCAACATCAATCGATCTTATGAATTTGAACTAAAACTAGTTGGTACATCTTTGAACGAATCTTCAACCATTCTTATTCAAAAATGGTTGTAAAGCTAATACTGAAACTGAACTGATAATGTTGTCGAAAAATAAAAAAATATTTTTTCTATTAATACGTACGCCGCCATAGTAGACTGAAATTCCATGATGAAGTTGTACGCCGTGGAAGCTGTCAGGATAACGACCAAACCAGTTATTAAAGCTGCCCATGCCGACTTCTTATTTCCAGAAAGAACCCAGAAGAGAATCAGTGGTGAAAGGACATGAAGTTGGACATCTATGGCTAAGTACCAAGTCTGACCGACACACTGAAAATAGAAACATATGTCATTATTTTGCTTTTATCTGACATTTAACACGGCGGACTTGAAACTGGATTGTAGACCTTTAATTTAATTCCAGTTCAATAACTCATTTAGGGCGGTGCTGAGGCTGCCTCGCCACTGCAGCGCCTCGGGCATGTTTGCGGAGACGCGTACCGACTGCTTTCAGGCGACAATGCGCGAGCGGTGCGCGTCTCTGGTGCACATAGTGCGTGGCTGCGCCAACTGCGATGATAGCCAACAGACTGGATTGCCTTTAAATCCAGTAATGCTTGCGGCAGACTTGTTGTTGTTTGTTTTTGTTATCGTATACCTTTGTATATCTGTTTGCGTGAATGAGTGGTACTTACTTGAAATAAACTAAAATTTATTATTTATTATTATTTTCTTCCACCAATGAGATAAGTAATAATAAGATACCTATGCAACATTCGATCTTCAAAGACTTTCTACGTTCGGAAACGACAAGCGACATGATGCACGATATCATGATGATCCAAACAGCAAAACACCTTTGGTTAACACCTTTGGTTGGTCCTTTGGTTAACCTTTGGTCAGCAGGCATTTTCTGAGTTGAATATATTCAATATTGATCAATTTATTCTTTACTGCACTTTAAGCGTGACCACTGACCGTTAAAATGTTTTACATTGTTTGTAATACTTTTGTTTTTACCGAGCGTGTGCTTGATGACTTGTTGCCAATTTTAAAGCGCATTAATTAACGCACTTTAAATCAAAGTGCTTTAAAAACGGCATTGTTTTTATATATTTTTTAATTAATCTTTAAGGTTAGTATATTATTACCTTTAGTCATTATATTTAAGTAAAAAAAAGTTTTATTTAATTACATCACACTTTAGTTTAATTGCAGATTAGACAATGTGCAATTATTGAAGTTTGAACTAAATTGATAGACAAATTGATAGCCAATAATCTCATATACCAAATTTCCTTTCATAACAATACAGCAGAATAATTGCGTAATACACTAACAGTTCAATAACATTCATTGCGTGCAGAGGCATTTCGAACATTTGGAGCAATGAATTAGCAATATGCTTCAAAGCGATTACATCATCATTCTCCTGCCCTTATCCCAATTTATTTGGGGTCGGCGCAACATGTCTTTTTCTTCCATGCATCCCTATCAGAAACCATCTCGGCAGTCACCCCTTTCTTAGCCATATCATCCTTCACACATTCCATCCATCGTTTCTTTGGTCTTCCCCTACTCTTATAGCCATCAACATTCATAATTAAGACTCTCCTTCTACGACATTCTCCTCAGTTCTCCGTAACACATGCCCGTACCATGACAACCGATTTCCACACAACTTTTCAGCTACCGGTGCCACTTTCAGACTTCCTCTTATGCACTCATTTCTTATTCTATCCATTCGTGTAACACCACACATCCCTCTTAGCATTCTCATCTCGGCTGCATGCAATTGCCTTTCATTCATCCCTTTCGTAGCCCAACATTCTGATCCATACAAAACAGCAGGTCGGATCATGGTTTTATATATTTTCCCCTTAAGTTTAAGGGGAATGCGAGAGTCGCAAATAGTTCCCGTGACCTGCCGCCATTTCATCCACCCAGTGTTAATTCTGTGCTTAACCGTCCGATCTATTTCGCCATCGTTTTGCACGAGTGAACCGAGATACCGAAAGTCGGAGCAGATTGGTAGGAGTGCGCCATCAAGGGCTATGGCTCCAGAAGTGGAGAGACCGCCGAAATCGCAGAACATATATTCGGTTTTGGTTCTGCTGATTTTCAAGCCAACATTCTCCAGCTTCTGTTGCCATTTCTCCAATCTGCTCTGGATCTCAGGTCCATCTTCACCGACAAGAACAATGTCATCGGCGAACAGCATGCACCAGGGTGCGTCCTCCTGGATGTCCGACGTAAGAGCGTCCATAATCAACAGGAAGAGGTACGGACTTAAAGCCGATCCCTGGTGCAAGCCTACCGCCACACTGAACTCGTCGGTATTGCCAGCAGCCGACCGGACGTAGGTACGAGATCAACTGTACATAGCACGAATTAACTCTACATACTTCCCAGGCAAACCTTTCTCTTTCAGGGCCCACCACAGCACATCACGAGGTACCCTATCATACGCTTTCTCCAGATCAATGAACACCATGTGCAAGTTCTTGTGCGCACGTCTGTACTTCTCGCACACTTGGCGGAGTGCAAAAGTGGCGTCCATTGTTCCTCGACCTGGCATAAACCCAAACTGGTTTGGGGTAATCTCACTCTCCTCTCGCAATCTTTTCTCAATCACTTTCTCCCATACCTTCATACTATGTGACATGGGCTTTATCCCTCGATAGTTGTTACAGTCCTGTACATCACCTTTATTCTTAAAGATGGGCACTAGTGAACTATTGCACCATTCTTGTGGGATCTCTCCTTCATGCAACAACTTATTGAAGAATAAAGTCAACCACATACATCCATCTCCTTTTAAACACTTCCATACTTCTACTGGTATATCATCTGGGCCCATAGCTTTTCCATTTTTCATACCTTGAACTGCTATTCTTACTTCATCCATGCTAATTTCTCTTACTAAACCCATATTCTCTTGTACCTCTTTGAGCACGCCACTCCATTTATTTTCTTCGTTCATTAGCTTTTCAAAATAAACCTTCCATCGCTCTTTTATTTCGTCATCCCTGGACAGAACCTTACCAGCATCGTCTTTCATACATTTGATATTACTTATATCTCTCGTTCTCCTTTCTCTTGCTTTTGTAATCCGGTAGAGCTCCTTCTGGCCTCTAGGGCTGTCCAGTGAGTCATACAACTTCTCCTGCGCCTTAGCCCTGGAAACTGCTACCGCCTTTTTTGCCTTCCTCTTCCATTCATTATAAATCTTCATCTTGTCCTCTTTTAAACTATCATTCCCGTTTTCTACACCTTGCCATTCTTTAAAAGCTATTTTCTTTTCTTTGAGTATTTTTTGCACATCTTCATTCCACCACCATGTATCCTTTTCTATCACACCTTTCCCTTTGGATTCTCCAAACACATCTTTAGCTTCTCTCCTTATATAGTCCGCCATCTCTTTCCAACATTCATTCACAGATTTTCCTTCCATATCCCCCATTTCAATCATCTTATCTACCACTTGGCTCTTAAACACACTAGCATATTCCTCTTTTTCTATCATACGCCATCTAGTTCTGGGCGAGGGCCGTTCCTTGTTCTTTCTGGATGAGACACTGACTTTTACGTCCATTATCAATAGTCTATGTTGTGAGACTAAGTCTTCACCTGGTAGCACTTTACAGTTTTTGACACTTTTAAGACTGTTTCGTCTTACTAAAAGTAATCGATTTGTGTCGCGTGGCGGCCGCTTTTATAGCTTATGAGATGCTCATTTTGTTTTTTGAACCACGTATTTGTTATTGCCAGGTTAAAGGCCGTAGCAGCTTGCAGTAGTGTCTCACCATCAGTGTTACGATCTCCGTACCCCCAACCGCCATGCACTCTTTCATACCCATCCTTCTGCTTTCCCACATGCCCGTTAAAGTCACCCCAAACATACACTTCTTCACTATCTTGCACATCCATCATCACACAATCGAAATCCTTCCAGAACTTCTCTTTTATACTTTCCTCACACCCTGACTGGGGTGCGTACACACTAACTATATTAACAACCATACTCTCCACAATCACTTTAACAGCTATCACTCTATCACTCACTCTTTTAACGTCTACTACACATTCTTTCAAATTACTATCTAAAACTATACCCACACCATTTCGCTTACCATCGCTTCCACAGTAATAGAACTTATATCCTTCTCCTATCTCTCTTGCCTTCGCACCTTTCCACTTCGTCTCTTGCAGACACGCAATGTTCACCCGTCGCCTTTTTAAAACATCGGCTAGTTCCCTTCCTCTTCCAGTCATTGTACCTACATTCCAGCTCGCACATCTCAATTTTACTTCTCTCACATTCCGAGCTTGCCTCTTACGTCGCACCCGCCCGTTCTGGTGCGACAACCCTTGTCCATTTCCCACAGAAGCCGGGTGCTACCCTGCGCGTCGCCTGTGGGGTACGCCCTAGCCCTATCGCGCATCCTATTTTTTCCCTTCATGTGACTTGGGGTTTTGGCAAAGTTTTACAGTCGGCCGCCAGCCTGACACCAACCCTCCTTGGGAATGCTCTTGTTGGTGGTTTACCCGCCACCGCGCGGAAGTTAAATGGACATCCCGCCATTTGTCGGTCGTCAGAGCCTCGTTAGTGACCAGCAGGGTGCACCGCGTGCAGGTGAGGTTGACGTTTGGGGAGTCTGGTTGTTGTGCGTTCCCCAGTTACAATAGAGAGTAATAGTGTGTTACGTAGTATGGGTGCAGAATTCAGTATATCACTTTCAGTCCAGACTATCGCTAGCCCAATCTACATGAACAAAACCTCTCGACTCAGTATTATCCATATTATATGTTAAACAACAATGTTTTACTTTCAACATAGCAGTAAATAACCCGGTTGAGATAGCGAAGCAATGTGGTATGTCTGGTATAATAAAAATAGCTACTTAATACATAAGGCTTCATATTAACCACGAGGTGATTCGGCAGAGAACAAAATTTGCCGATATAGGTAAGCAAAATGAAGTAGCAATGGGCCCGCCATGTGAGCCGTTCTTCTCTCTCTCTTATCCACTGCTGGACAAAGGCCTCCCCCAAGGCTTTCCTCGATGACCGGTCTTGAGCTGCCCGCATCCATCGGCTTCCCGCAACCTTCACCAGGTCATCAGTCCTTCTTATTGGGGGCCTCCCTACGCTGAGTCTTCTGGTACGTGGCCGCCACTCCAGAACCTTACTGCCCCATCGGCCATCGGTTCTACGAGCAATGTGCCCTGCCCACTGCCACTTCCTTTTAACGACTCGAAGAGCTATGTCGGTGGCTTTGGTTCTTCTGCGGATCTCCTCATTTCTGATTCGATCGCGGAGACAAACTCCGAACATAGCTTTTGTGAGACTTTGTATGAGACCCATTGTGAGCGACCATGTTTCAATTCCGTAAGTCATCACTGGCAAACCAGCAACACCCACTGGTCCATCCGTTGAACCATGAAAATTGGAACGCCCTCAGGGTAGCTGGAGTGACAATCTTCGCAGGACGGCTGGTAGTACCTTGATGAGAGTTGCCGAAAATCAAAGTGATTGGCGTGAAATAGGAGAGGCCAATGTCCAGCAATGGACTAATATAAGCTTTCTTTTTTATTCAAGGTGATATTCAACCTCAACCCTTCATCAATGACCTCTGTGGAATAGATACCACAATTTTGCCAATAACACGTGTTACAAATTATAGAAATTCTTTGAAAATTTTATTTCACAATAATAGCGGATTTCGCCAATGACAGTTGAAAAAGACGGCCGGGTGAACCGTCTATGAGGGAGGTTTGAGGCAAAGTCATGATGTGGCCACTGTGCTGCGATATTTCAATGTTCTTAATGAATTATTTACTGAATGCACTTTTTACTATATAAATCACGCACTTTTATTTAATAAAAGACACTATAAATAATTTTAAAAGTCCAATGAAAAATGCGCGTGACACTCATCTTAGCTTTCCCCTCAAAAAAAACCCTGATATAGGCTAATGATGGTGATGATAACTACCCTTTGCTTTCATTAGGAATATCGCACGACATGCGGCTCTCATTCCCGCCATGACGTCCCATGTGAGCAAGATATGTACCTCTCCGACAAATAAGCCCTAACGATGTGACGGAGCTAGGGAGGCGTCGTATGATACCGCAGGCTCTTTTATTTATAATATCACAGCCTTTACCTCGACTTTAGGCAGTATTTTACTGACAAAAAGCTTTGGCTACGAACTGTGGCGATGCCCTAGGCAGCTTTATTCAGATGTAAGCTAGGCTTTCCTCAAAATTATCCCAGCTACACTTCAACTTAACTTAAACGAAGAAGTGAATGTCTAGAGAAAATATTTATGAAAAGTCTATCTTGACTAACCGTATTGGTAGGATTCATATAGTTCTGTATATGCAGTAAAGTAGACCACCATGACGTCCTACATCTATGTACATGACCCTCCACATCACTCCATATGGGCCCGTCCGTCACACGATTGAGAAACGTTGCTTCAAGCAGAACTGCGACGGCCAGTAAGGGGAACATGCGCAGGAGTCGATTCAGCCAAAACAAGTGGACGTTCTTGAGCAATTGTTCTGGAATAATAAAAATTAACTTTGTTTTAAAACTAGTAGAATATTTTTCATATTTTTTTGTAAACTATTTTTAATTTTGTTTGAGCCCATTTGGTTCTTACAAACAGATGTGTAGGTACGCTAAAGAGTCTTGCTGAATCTCTTAAAAGAACTCCTACAGCACCCTAATGCGTATCACACTCTCAATACCAATCCCCTTTATTCATAAACATTGCTTAAAGTTAATTAGTGATTAGCGACTGTTTATAACCATACATTTTTGACGTATGCATGCCACTTAACTTTTATTATCGTTTATAACACCGTAGTTTTAGGGCGTTTATTATGTTTATTGATTAAAGGGGAATGTGTTTAAATCAAAGGATTCAATCAATTTCAAGGATACTGGTTTGTTTACATGTCACACCAATTTTAAGATATCAAAATACGTCAATATTTTTTAAAAGGATAAGTCATCAACTGTATAATGTACGGACGACAGCACGTCAAGCTGCCCGAATCTGTCATTTTTTCTCAATCAATTTTAAGCCTTAATGCTTTAACGATAAGGTTCAAATTCGAATAAAGAAATTTGACAGATTGTAGTACTTTGATATGCTGTCGTCTGTACAATGTGTAATACGTGCCAAAAACAGCCGAATAGTTTACTTTATTTTAAAGTTATGAATGATACATTAATGACATTTCTGACAATGAATATTTATCAAAAAAAAAAAATATCAATCAATCAAAATGTTTGTAAATATGGTTACTTACTTGAATTAAATTTATCAATTGCAGTATATACCAACAGAAAACCACTCAGCATGAAAAATGAATCCACAGCTATATTTCCAGTTACCACCCACAGAGACTGCCAGGAGGTCATCCACTGAGGCGGAAACAAATCGCTTAGAGATAATCAATACAAAAAGTTCTTGTAAGAAATTGTATGATTAACTATGGTGACATAATACAGTGTGACTAAATAAAAGAATAATATTTTTCTCGGTGGGAAGCCATATCATCGGCTGCCGACAGAAGTTACCACCCACAAGACAAAGTCTTGCCGCCAAGCAATTCGTCGTGTTGCGGCATGATGTCTGGTGAAGCCGTACGGAAAACGGGTCTGAGCAGTTGTGTTGCGATGTGTGGCGGGTACGATCCGCCCAATGTTGTTGTGTCGGGAGTTTGGTCGTGGCGGGTCTCCAGATCAATCACCCTCTGACGCAGCTTCATTGGTCATGTTGTGGGTTTAACACTGCATCACCTCGCTCAAGTGCCGTCTTCCTTCCTATTCACTGCGGTTTTTTTGAGTGAAAAGGCTCTTAATAAACTAGCGTGTTTTACAATCAACGATTGCATCACTGCTTACTATCAGACGGGATTGCGTTCAAGAATTAGTTTATAATTATAAAACAAAATAAAAATCTTTATTTAGTCACACCATGTACACTAAATATTTCTCTTTCTCTCTCTCTCTCTTCGACACACACAAACAAACACACTCTAACACACGATATACACACTCACACAGTCATAGTATTCATCGCATATTGTTTTGTTTTCCTTTATTTCTCTTCCATGATTTATAACGTAAGGCAAGAGCGATGCCTTCCACTACACATTTCTATGCATAAATGAAAATTATATTAAATAAACTTATAGTTTATTTATAAATAATACACACACATACATTTTATCTGTTATTCTTATATTATGTTATAAAAGAGTACTTACTACGTACTCTTGTATTTACCATCCTTTTTTATTATCCTTAAAAACATGTTTTCTTAGTATAGTTGGGAATAATTTTAGGTAAACAAGTCAATAAGTATATTATACCAGCTTAAACAATGAGAGCTATATGTTTGAGCCGTTTGGGGTTGAAACAATAGAGCCGTGGTGTGTCGTCATGTATTAGGATGACACACGAGAGCCTGTCTGGTCAGCCCCCTAATCGGCGAACACATTTTTGTCAAACGATTGCGACTAGTTGAGATCGTTTGGACCGAACGGACCAATGGGCGGTCGAAACGACCCCAACTGATCCCAACTAGTCGCAAACATCATCATCATAATCATCATTTCAGCCGAAAGACGTCCACTGCTGGACATAGGCCTCCCCCAAGGTTCTCCACGACGACCGGTCCTGCGCCTCCAGTGGTTCCGCGTCGCAATAATTTGACAAAAATGTGTTCGCCGATTAGGGGCAGGTCTGAGTGCCGATAGAGTATTACGGGACATCACCAACCGGTTGGTCACGTTGACATAACTTGAGTGCCAATTTTTCGAGCCTTTTGAGCATTTGTCCCATTGACAGTAACCAAACTCGTGAATGCCCAGTGAGTTCTGCTCTTAAAAATAGTCTCTTAATTGAACCCTGTCATGTTCATGTAACTATAAGTAAGTATAACTAAGTCAAATAATTTGAAAGCGCACCTACCTGCAACCTTTCGATAGGATTTATCCAACTTGGGCCTGTCGAAAATGAATGAAGAAGAACTATCCACATCATGGCTAAAGCTCTGATGCCATCTAAACATTCAATGCTCTTACTAACAGACTGGATACTCATGAGACTGCGGCCATTTGTGTACACGGAGAACGATCTGCCGATGACGCTTACTGTTTTGGGATCTAAAATATAAACCCAAACTCAAAGCATTAATTTCAATTAAACCATTAGCAGGCACTTTTGAGTTGTCAAATAGTCAGTCAGAAAGTTAAAGCCAGTTGCGAAGTCCAAAACATAGACAGCTCCAAGGACACTCTTTTAAAAGTTATTATAAATCCGGATTACATTATTCTTGTGGCTTCTATATGTGAGAATAATGCCTAAAAATTAAATAAAGAAGTGATATTCCAAATATAAGATTACCTACACTGTAAATAAGCCCAACATAAATGTAATTAGGAAATGAAGAAAGTATTTGATTATGAGTTATAAAATTATGCAGAACTAATATACCTACAATGGACAAAAATATCACACAGCAAAACTTGCAGTAGTTATGAAATAGATAAAACATACGTAAGATGAAATAGATAACAAAAAAAAACAAAAACAAATATAAGGAATATGTTACACGTTAGAAATAGATGACTTCTACGGGTAAAAATAAAATATGTGTGTCTATGCAGGTGCGCTTGTGTTTGTGTGTTTACGTACGTGTGTGTGCGTGACTGCATGTGTGCATGTGTATGTGTGTGGGTGTGTGGATTTGTGTGTGTGTAATGATGATGATGAGTTGTAATAAATGAAAAGAAACGTACCTTTTTTCATAATGATTGTTTGCCAAACATCAAACGTTGTACTCGCTACAGTTATCAATCCTATTAGCGAAAAAACGACTCTGAAAATTACAAAATAAATATGAAAGTTATACGAAAGTTAGAGTATATTATGTATGTACATTTGTTACTTTTTCACGCAAAAACTACTGAACGGAACGGAAATATGGCTATATGGTTAATTGGCACACAGGATTATCCTATAGAACTTTTATTCCAATATTCCCACGAGAACTAAACTTACGCATGTGAAACCGTAGGGCGCTGCTAGTTGCATGCAGGGTTATTTTAAATTGCCTAGCTAAACTTCGCAGACGCAAAAGGTATCTAAATACGATAAAACATTAGAAAACAGTAGGGTAATTGCGTAACAATCTACCAGTAGCAATGGGTTTCATTTTGAGAGTTCAACAACATTCATTGCGTTATTTACGTTGCTAAGCTGACAAATTTTTAGAACATATGAAGCAATAGACTAACAATATGCTTCGAAATGATTCCAACTGTTAGTAAAAGTGTATTAGGCAATTAGGGTGCAGATCTGAACTTCATACAACAAATACAGTCATTGACCACCTATGAAAAACATCAAGTCTAATAATTTTATTCTGTATAGATATTCATCATCATCATCATCATCATCATCTCAGCATTAATCCCAGTCGGATCTGAAGCTTTTTCAGCTTTGGAGTCTGGGGTCAGTTTCACCAGTCTTACGACTGATTTTGGCTAAACTTCGATATTTTCCGTGAAGCGACTCCCGTCCGACCTCCACAACCCGAAGGCGATATCGAAGCATTGCGTTAGACCAATTGTTGGATTTTTGAGGGCTCCAACAACCCGTAACGACTGCCATTAGATGTTCGTATGGCAACCGGGACGAACAGCTTAATGTGCTTTCCGACGCACGACCAGACCAGTGCAAATATTCATATTCATGCATACAAATATTTGCACTGCGCGTATTCTGTATAGGTATTGATACACATAAAGCTACACCTTGCATAACATATAAGTACGTATATACATAATTTCACTTACACAGCGACTGTATCTCCAGGTACCCAGGGCTTATCATCAGCAAGACGACAGAATTCATCAGTATATTGAAATTCGACGGAAGAATGTAAAGTATTTAAAGCTTCTTTAGTGGTACAAGATTTAGGAATGCAGACGGCAAGTCTGAACGTAAGTGCAGTAAGTGGATTGGCTTCTATCGTATTTCTAGAAAAAGAAAACAAATTAATAACACTAAAATTCATATTTCTACTAGAGCATAGCGTGACGATGTAGTAGAAAAGCTCAGACCAGTGTAAGCGCGATGAAATTTGCAGTATATGTAAGTAGGTACGTTCGTATTGAATAGACTTTCCAAACATTAAGAGGCCAGCTTATACCGGAAATATAGAATAACTTGTT
This sequence comes from Sesamia nonagrioides, assembly GCA_017933935.1. Lineage (NCBI taxonomy): Eukaryota > Metazoa > Arthropoda > Insecta > Lepidoptera > Noctuidae > Sesamia > Sesamia nonagrioides. The sequence continues at coordinate 94,147 of JADWQK010000080.1, read as the reverse complement.
CTTCGCGATGATGGCTGCCCTCTGAGCAGTTTAGGTTTTTAAGTAAGCCTTCTTCTTCTTCTTCAGCCTATAATGGTCCACTGCTAGGCAAAGGCCTCCCCCAAGGCTTTCCACGATGACTGGTCTTATGCTGCCCGCATCCATCGACTTCCCGTGACATTGACCAGTTCATCGGTCCACCTTGTTGGGGGCTGATAAGTAAGCCTACAGCCATATAAACCTTCGCAATAATAAGAACTTCAGGGAAAACTAGGAAATTACCTATGATCAAGAACTCCTGCCATAGCAAGCATTTCAGTCCTCAGAGCCTTAATATTTTCTAAAGCTTCCATCGTTGCACTGTTCAAATGTTGATTTGCGTTGAAACTTGGAGTGTTGAAGTCCCTTGGAAAAAGAAAACTCTGGTTCATCGGAACTTGTATCATACAGTATTTCCCTTGAATGTCGGTGTTTAGTTCGTGGAATCCGATGCATTGATGATAGTTGCCCATGTCGAGGGTATTGCCTTCCGAAATTCCTCTTGGAATCCTGATACCAGTATCAGCGACTGTGACAAAAAAATGAACTTATTAGAGTATAAAGTTTGCAATATACAGCCTAGCATGTTTAGCGTAATACGTTTCCGCTGCTGTGACACAGGCCTTCCTTGTGAGGGCCATAATCCAGTACTACGAATAGTTTAGGTCTAGGATAAGCCACTTCCTTCATGATGTTTTCCTTCGCCGTTTTGAGAGCAGTGGTGATGAAATAATTTACACAAACGTACAGAAGACAGCACATCAAGCTACTACAATCTGTCAGATTTATTTATTACATTTTCAACTTCATCTCTGAAGCTTTAAGGTTCAAGGTTGATGGGAAATATTTAACAGTTTGGAGTAGCTTGACCTGCTGACGTTCGTACAGTGGTAAGCTCCGATGTTCATTTTCATGTCTAGGGTCAGGTGGGGTAAATGCAAGTAGCATAACTATGAATGACATAATCAACCATTAACATTACATATTTAACTTTCTAATACAATCATACAATTTGTAATTATCACGTGTATTAAGTATTTATTAGGCTAGAGTTTTAAGTTATTTTATTTATTGCAATCACTCGGATAACTAAGATATTCTTCTTTTTTTTAATTGGCTTCCTTATTGCTTTTACCCGGTATTCAGGGGCAAAGTAATAATTATGAACAATTGCTCATGAGTTTGGTTAGTTATAAGTGAGGGGACAGGGGGAGTCAATAAAATGCCAAAATTGAATTAACTTTGGCATTTTATTTCAAAGATATCAAAGGCAAACTTAACTATCCCAAATACATTACGAAATTGTTGCAGTGTGGTTACCGAGATCAAACCACAGTGGTGGTAGTTCACAGTGAGACAGAATCCCCGCCCCCCGCCGCGCCGCGCCGGTGCAGGCGAGGGCGGGCGAACAGTGCGTTGACCATATTTTTGATGAGACCACCAGATAAGATAACAAGCTCATAACTTCGTGACTTTCATGATATCTTTTTGAAATTTTGTACATAGATTCTTTACTTAAAAATACTGGATACGTGTTTCAGGTTTCGCATATAAAAAAATTAACGTTGTATAATTTGAGATTTTGTCTTGATTGGTTTTCACGTACTAATTAATCTTCTTATAAGAAGATTTATAAGAAGATTGGCCTAATATATATTAGGCCAATCGACTTTATGTTATACGCATGGTATTGTTTTATATTGTAAGGTTCCACTTTGTTACGGGTTGATTAAAAAAGAAACCGTGTCCCTGGCGCACAGACAAGAGAAAAACACGGGTTCCGCTCCGCCCAGAGCGGTAGAAGTCATTTCATGATTTTCCATACAAAACAAAAGAAAAGGTACCACTCTTCTAAATATTTCATTTGCTAGTACAAAATTAGCCGGATCAAATGATAAGGTTCTATAGAACATAAGCTATTTGCTGTGTGTTAATAATTCTATATTAAAAATAATATTCTATTGAAGTGAAGTCGACAACAACATCATATCATAATATTGAACTTGGCTCCCATTTTTACCTACATTTCTGTTTTGGTGGGATTTCAGTTTTCAGTTCTGTCCGTCACTCCCACGTCTACTATTATTTTTTTTTTGTATGTGTCATTACGACATTTATAGAACATTGCTTATTCCTATATAATATGTAAAGAAAACCCTGTCCGTATGTACATTGTTTCTATTAACCAGTTTTGTTTTATTTTTTTCTTCATTAAGATAGCCCTGCAACAGTTGGCGCTAGCTACAGCTTGATTTTATTGTATAAATAGTAATCTGTGGAAAATGTTGTGGGCAGTATATTTTTTAAATATAAACATAAGACAACATCGTTTATGCTTAATAAACCACTATTACATTTCCCTATTATAATAAATAAATATATTTCTATTTATTTGTAAAACTAAACATGATTCGCGACAGTACTCGTACTTGTTACGGTTTACATCGAAAGGTATTTACGAAATTTTTGATATATTTAAGTATAGGTGAACATCAAAATTGAGCACCAAAAGTGGTGCTCAATTTCATATCAAAAATTTTTTGAAGACGATTAAAAATAGTACTTACAAAACGAGGTGAGCAACGTGTTGTGTCTTATAATTCTTATTTGTTCAAGACATTGTTCAGGATGCAACACATCTTCGTAAAGATTCTGATCCAAAGCTTTATTTGGTATCGGCTGTTGAATGTGCCCTTTAGCTAAACCAACTAACACTATATTAAGTAAAACTGTACTTAAAATCATTTGATGTAACGTATTTATATCACTCATATTTATTTTCAAATAATATGTTGTGGTTTAAGAAGTTTATTTTTCTCATTAATAATTTACACTTCGCTTACTGAGAAATTATATTTATGTAAAATTTTTACGGGCATACTTACAAAATCGTCGTTAAAAGTGATATTAATAATGGATAGGAAGGTAGCTTTAAAATAAAGCGAATAAGGGTATCAACTATACACCAACCGAACAAACACGGATCTGTGTAAGTGAAATTAGATGTATTACTAGATGTTGCATTATAATAAATAATAAATAAATATATATGGACAAATCACACAGCTTGAGCTAGCCCCAAAGTAAGTTCGAGACTTGTGTTATGGGATACTAACTCAACGATACTATATTTATAATAGATACGTATATAGATAAACATCCAAGACCCAGGCCAATCAGGAAAAGATCGTTTTCCATCTTGACCTGGCCGGGTATCGAACCCGGGGCCTCCACGTCGCAGGCAGGCGTATTGACCGCTGCGCCACGGCGGTCGACCAATGTAAAAATGCATTCATGGCAACGTACTGACGAATAACTGTCCGGATCGTAGTAGTGCCAACAACTTAAGGGTGGCTATTCGAATTAAGTCATACAATTCCCGCGCACACTCTCCAAAATGCATCCTATAGAACACCGACAAACTGGCTGTTTTATTATTTAGGCACACCAAAACACAAAAAAAAAAAAAATACATACATCTATATATTTTCTACAAATGCAACAGCATTTCATGCACGGAATAGATATGTTTTATTTGTTCTTTGATTGCATGCATCTAAATTAAATTTATAGAAGAGTTCCGTTGTCCGTCTCCGAAACATATCTCAAGATTTTTAGATTTCCGAATATACATAAAAAGAGATATTTATACCTAGGTAGAACTGAGAACCTAATCTTTTTTTTTTTTTTTTGAAGCCGCTTAAAGATAGTACTTACAAAACAATGTGAGTAAAGTGTTATTTCTTATAATTCCTATTTGTTCAAAACACTGTTCAGGATCCAACACATCTTCATAAAGATTCTGATTTAAAGCTTCATTTGGTATCGGCTGTTGTATGTGCCCTTTAACTAAACCAACTAACACTGTACTTAAAATTATTTGAGGCAACATATTAATATCACATAATTATATTATATTTTTTTTAAATACTATCTCCGAATTTCGCAATAAAAGAAAATTGCAACGATTATCTATCACAAGCAAATCCACATGCAATATAATAAAAAATGGTGGGAGAATTATTTTTATAGATAGGTCAAGTAATCTTATCACATGATTGCATTAAAATGGCAGATATCCAGGAACAACATTGATTAGGTATTGTTCGGGGTTGTTGACCGTTGCTGAAACAGACGTAGTTTAATCAGGTGCATTCTTATCGTAATCTTATATAATTTAGGTTCAGTGAATCTTTTACTTTCGGTTTCATTACGAAAAGGACAGAAGACAAATGTTGGTTTAATCCTGCCAAATTAAGATACTATAGGTCTAATCTAATATTTATCGTCTGTTTTTTATTCTTATGTTTCGTAAACAAGCGAATCGGCTCCATTGTGAATATCACTACATAGTATAAAACAAAGTCGCTTTCTCTTTCCCTATATCCCTATGTATGATTAAATCTTGAAAACTACGCAACGGATATTGATGTGGTTTTTTTAACAGATAGAATAGATAAAGAGGAGGAGTTTTGGCGGGAAGCTAAGATGAGTGCCACGCTCATTTTTCATTGGACTTTTAAATTATTTATAGTGTCGTTTACTAAATAAAAACGCATGATTTATGTAGTAAAAAGTGCATTCAGTGAATAATTCATAAAGAACAGTGAAATATTGTAGCATAGTGGCCACATCATTGCTTTGAACCAAATCTTCCTCCGTGTTCGGTCCGCGCGGCCGTCTTTTTCGACATGAATAATTCATTACGTGACATTGGATTTAGCAAATGCACAAACCGTGCAAAGACATAAGAAAAAGAAAGAAAGAAAGATAAAGAGGAAGTTTTATATGTATAATAACATGCATTAAATAATGAAGAATTGCTATTATATTTGAGATTTCTAATGTGTGTTCTTATATACCTAATTACATTTTTTCTGCGTTCGCAGTGAAACACAGGCTGAACCTTACTAGTAAGTAGGTATTGTAGATATTAAAAAAGGTCTACAGAAAACTCCGCAATGGTATATGTCTATCTCTTATGGATATCCTACAATAACATTTTTTGTCATTTACTTTTTACGACAAATAATGGCTAATTTTCGAAGCGGTTTTAACTAATATAGTCATTAATATTTATCAAATTAAATACTTTAAATACATTGCTGTTTTAATATACATCTATATGGCCCTTTACATGAATATTTTCTAAGATATTACAAATTTAATAAAAACCGGCCAAGTGCGAGTCGGACTCGCACACCGAGGGTTCCGCCGTACAAACGTAGCGGTCTCCAAAGCCTGGAGCACAGGCGTAGAGTAGCCAGCCTTTCGGTCTTCTATAGGATGCATTCTGGTGAGTGTGCAAGGGAATTGCATGATTTAATTCCCCCATCTCCGTTCCACCATCGGACGACCCGTCGTACGGCGAGTTTCCACCCTTACGTTGTTGACACCACTGCGATCCGGACGAAGCGTTTCGCTTCCTCTTTTATACCGCCTACATCGAGGGACTGGAACAATTTGCCAGCGATGGTGTTTCCGTCACATTACAATTTGAGTGTCTTCAAGGCTAGAGTGAATAGGCTCTTAATAAACTAGCGCGCTTTACCATCAACGATCGCATCACTGCTTACCATCAGGCGGGATTGCGGTCAAGCGCTAGTTTATAACTTATAAAAAAAGCGGTTTATTGATAAACAAAGTAGAAGTAAACAAAATGAACGGGAAATTGTCGCAAATTTTACTAATTGCGGTACATGTGCGAACAGCATCTAAGCGCTAGTGCGTATGGCGCCAGGCGCACGGCTGCCGCTCGCTGTGCCGCGATACCCCTTCCCTTGACCAACCGCCTGCCTTCGCGCCAGCGGGCGGCTAGTTCTTGCGCGTTCGTTCGTTACTACTTACTCCCCCCCGTCCCGCTTCGCCAGTAGGAAGCAAGCTGTCTGATAATCATTGACAACAATAGGAAATTACAATTAATGTCTTTGAATAAATTTATAAGTACTAAGTATAACACAGCAGTTAGGACGCATTTAGGTTATATACAGAACTACATTCACCAAAATATTTATATTGAATGACGATTGTGTTGGTCTTTGTTTTGGTTTAACTAGTTACTGTTCCTAAAAATTTTAAAAGGTTTCGGGTTTTTCTGTTAGGTTACCCTATGCTATTGTTCATACTAAAATTCAATATTCAATGTCAGCGGGAAGTAGTCTATGTTTTAATTCCGTTGCGAGTAGTTGCGAATTTCAAAATATGCGGTATGATTATAGGTAGGTACCTCAGCATTTTGAATTTTTGCGTTGATTTAGAATTTTTCACATTTTAGAGGTAATTAGATTTAAGAAGTGTTTGATATGAATTTCAACTTTAATATCTCTACGCGTTCATGTGAAAAAGGGTAGAAAGTAAGTTTATAATTATTAAAAAAACATTTTATGTCATGTAAGCAAAAATAATATTTTAATATTTTATCTAACTTCAAATTTATCATTTTCGCAATTTTTCCTTTCTTTCTCTGTTATAACCTTCCTTCTTGCCGAATTTCAAGATTCTGAGTTCACGGGAAGGACCTTGTAAGTTTTGATTCCCTAGCGTGTGACGGAAATTCGTCTAAGGTGTCAGACTGCTGTATCTTTTGATCGCGTTAACTTAGAAGTTTGATTTTTTCACTGCTTAAAGGGACAATAGACCTAGGTATTTGGTATAAATTTTAATTTGATACCTTTATTCGTTCGTGAGAAATAAGGTAGTAAGTTTCATTTTATTAAAATATGTTTATTATATTATATAACTAAAAAAATGTGATTTTCGCAATTTTTCCTATATTTGCATTCTAAGACAATGCTTCATGCCAAATTTCAAGATTCTGAGTTTACGGAAAGTATCCTGTAGGTTTTGATTCCTTTGCGAGTGTCGAAAATTTGTTGAAAATATCGACATAATCGGTTGTATCTTCTGATCGGCTAGGCTCAGAAGTTTGATATTTTCACAGCTTAAAGGGACAATAGACCTGAGTATTTCATGTGAATTTTAGCTTGATACGTCCACGCGTTCTTGAGATAAAGGGTCTTGACAGACAGACAGACGGACAACAAAGTGATCCTATAATGGTTCCGTTTTTTCCTTTTGAGGTACGGAACCCTAAAAATTACGGGACCGCCGCTTCCGCCGCCCCGATCGGCTGCTATGTTTTTACCCGACTGCCAGAAAGGGTTATGTTTTTAGCGCGTATCTTGTATGTAATATTCTTTATTACCTTGTATCTCCAGAACCGGTAAACGGATTTTCACATTTGAGGTATCGTTAGAATTTTCTTAATAGCCTAAGTGTTATTAGATAGGTGGCATTTAAAAAAACCAAAATGGCGGATGTATGACGCCATATTGTGAGGTATAAAGAAATAAATTTATATAACTTAATATTAAACGGAACGAAAAAAAATTATAACATATTTTTTCTACCAAGCATATCGAGCTGAGTACCTATCAAAATGAAGGATTTTAATCACTGATTCTAATAAATGTATTGTTTCTACGTATGTATATTTTACTAGCTGCATCTCGCGGTTTCAACAGCGTAGGTTTCGATTTGGTTTTCTTTTATGCTCTGCTCCTATTGGTCGCAGCGTAAAGTTATATAGCCCAAAGCCTTCCTGGATTAATGGGCTATCCAACGCAAAAATAATTTTTGAATTCAGACTATTACTTCCTGAGTTTTTTTTTTAATAATTATAAACTAGTTCTTGACTGCAATCCCGCCTGATGGTAAGCAGTGATGCAATCGTTGATGGTAAAGCGCACTAGTTTATTAAGCCTATTCACATAAAAAACTAAGGAATAGGAAGGATGACGGCAGTTGAGCGAGGTGATGCAATGTTAAACCCAAGACCAACACGACCAAACGAAGCTGCGCTAGAGGGAGATTGATCTGGAGATTCTCCACGACCAAACTCCCGACACAACAACATTTGGCGCATCGTACCCGCCACACATCGCATCACAACTGCTCAGACCCATCCTACGTACGGCTTCACCAGACATCATGCCGGAACACGACGAATCGCTTGGCGGCGATACAAATCTTATCAGATCCTCATAACATTTAATGTTAAATCAAGGTGTTAGACTTTGATTTAACATTGAACATTTTACCTTTAGAACAGAACTTGCATAGCAGTGGATATGATAAACACGATTGCGCAAAAATCCTTTGAGATACACTAACGGGGCCCCCCTCGTAACTTTCAACCCTGTTGAAATATCGGAACAAATATCATCATCATCATCAACAACCTTTTTATCGTCCCACTGCTGGGCACAGGTCTCCTCTCATACAGAGAAAGATTGAGCGTAATCACCACGCTTGCTCAATGCGGGTTGGCGATTAGACTTATAAAGTCCAGCTTTCCTCGAGATGTTTTTCTTCACCTTCAGTCATTGGTGTCCAAGATATACTTAGAAAGTACATATAACTTTAGAAAAGTTACATTGGTACTTGCCTGACCTGGAATTGAACCCGTGCACTCATACTTGAGAGGCTGGTGTTTTAACCACTAGGCCACCACGACATTGAACAAATATATTTTACAATACGGAACAAATATATAATGTCACTCTTAATAATAAAAAATTAGAACCATCATACCGTATAAGGTACCACTGTTATACAAGTTATCACTGCCGGCAGAATTTACCATCCACCAGACAATGTCATGCGATTCTGTCAAACGATTCGTCGCGTTCCAGCATGATGTCTGGTGAAGCCGTACGGAGGACGGTTCTGAGCTGTTGTGTTGCGATGTGTGCCGGATAGGATGCGCCAAATGTTGTTGTGTCGAGAGTTTCGACGTGGCTGGTCTCCAGATCAATCTCCCTCTGGCGCAACATTGTTGGTCTTGTTTAGGTTTAACATTGCATCGCCTCGCTCTTAGTAAACAAGCGCGCTTTACCATCAATGATTGCATCACTGCTTACCATCAGGCGGGATTGCGATCAAGCACTTAATTATAATTATAAAAAAAAATGTCTTTTAGCATACACTAATTAATTGAGACTTATTATATAGATATATCCACATTGCAGAAAATTCATGGTTTAGAATATTGCATTTCTTATCATAATAATAAAATTTATTTATCTCAATTTTTTTTTCGCTACGAACATATGGCAATAATGTTTATTGCCTTATTTTTATTACACAATAAAACGGTAGATTGTGGACATCACACGTTCTTAATTCACTGCGTGTAAGAATTCTGACACAGCCACGCCAGCGAATTTTAAATCCACGTATTTCTTTTTTTTTTCGGGGTGGATATCCTCTTAGGATGTCCGCCGCCCTAGGGTGGGCGACGGGGTCTGTCAGACTTTTACTGACTAAAATCACCCCGGTGTCTCTTCTATCACGAGCGCGCGTGGGGCCATCCTCCGTACTACTGCCGGCAGCGTCAGATCGCCTCCTACTTCATTTGTGAGGACACGGCGCTGCTCCTCCCAAGCTACACACTCGGAGAGCGTGTGCTGCGCCGTGTCCTCCCCGCATTGGACGCAGTGGTGGCACCGAGCGTCCGGCTCCCTGCCTAGGCTACACAGGTACTTGCCGAAGCAGCCGTGCCCCGACAGCACCTGAGTCACCCTGAACGACAGGGAGCCGTGGCTTCTCCCGAGCCAGTCGTCGAGTACTGGCCGGATCGCCTCGACGGTAGCGAGGCCAGCGGTAGGGCGCATAAGCCTCTGCCGCCAGTCCGCCACCAGGACCTGATGGAGCTCCTCTCGGCGCAGCTCGATCTGCCGCTGCGCCGGACTGGAGCCCCGTGTCCGCTCTTCCTCGCGCCATCGGTACAATGACGCGAGTACTTTCGCCTCTAGGTCCCAGGGCGGAGATCCGGCCAGGACGCAAGCCGCCTCGTAGGAAATCGTGCGATACCCGCGGACGACCCTGACGGCCATCGCCCTCTGCGGCTTGCGCAGAATGGCGAGTGTTCCGGCCGTCAGGTCCATCGCCCACACAGGGGCCCCATGCAGGGCCATGGACCGCACGATTCCCACGTATAACCGCCTACAGGCGGCGCTCGGGCCCCCCATGTTGGGAAGCAACGTTGACAGCGCGCCTGCTGCCCCCATCAGCTTGGGCGCCAGCCGCCGGAAGTGGGGTCCGAATTCCCATCGGCTGTCGAGCACCAATCCCAGATACTTCATGGTGGACTCGACAGCTATCCGGGCACCACTGACCACGATATGTGATCCCTGCGCCGGCGCACGCCGGGGGCCATGGAATACCATGGCCTCCGACTTGTCAAGGGCCACCTCCAGGCCCAGGCGTCGGATAAACTAAGACAGATAAAATTATGTGAAGTCCGTTATGCTTCTGTCACTACCTTCCGTAGCACAACATATTAGCTTTTAAGCCAATATTTTTATTTTAGGTTAAACATTGTTTTTATAGAAATGGCAGCATACCTATTAAAATTATTCCACCTGAATTTTGCTTTTATTATGCAAAGTGAAATTGTACCAAACAATTGTCGGTCTAAATAAACGTTATATTAAGCGCTAATTATGCGGAATTTTAACTTTGCCAATGGTAATTATGCCGAATGAAATTCGGCCGTCTTAAAAGTATGCCACTTTAAATTCGGACATAAAACAATAATAAATTCTATTAAATACTAGCTGTGCCCCGCGGTTTCACCCGCGTAGGCTTCGAACAGAAAGAGCTCAGTTGACATAAACTAAGCGCCTGTTAAATAATGGGAGCAATATGTACGTCCGCGATTGATCCTGTTTTCGCAACATTTTTTGTTCCTGCTCTGCTCCTATTAGTCATAGCGGGATGTTTTATAGCCTATGTCCTTTCTCAGACTCTAGACTATCTGTGAACCAAATTTCGTTACAATCGGTTCAGTAGTTTTGATGTGAAAGCCGGACAGACAGACAGAGATACTTTCGCATTTATAATATTAGTATTGATTTTTTGTCCCTTTCAAATGTTTGGTAGGTTTATCCCCTGTCTCATGTCATGAGGCGTATTTATATTACCTATGGTAAGCAAACTATGAGTAATATTGGATACAGAGCAATAGAAAAACGGTTTGCAATTCAAATCAGATTATAATTTCTGACCAAGTTAATCACATTAGCGAAACATATAAATACACAACTCAACGATGAGGAACGTGAAAGAATACCTAGCGTATGTTGTTCATTCGATATCCAATGTTACAATAATTTAGCGAACATTGCTTTTGAAGCCTTAGCGCACCTACACCACGACTGAGGCTAGACTCTGTCGAACACCATGACATGGCGCTGGCGTTCCGAATAACCAAGCGAATGATTCCGACATATGCCTTACCAACTATTGTCATATTACCAAATAACTTGTGGAGTCCAGCCTTGTCCGATAAAGGCCAGCCCGCGCCGCAGCTGAGCCAGTAATATCATAATGTCCCAACAATGACCTCTGAGTTTGTTTCGGCGTTTCATCTCAGAGCTAGTACTAGGAAACGTCGTGGTCATCAAACCATTAAGAATACATTCGATCCAGCCGTCCCTTGCTGTCCTCTCTAGCGACGCCCTAAGCCGAGGTTCGTAACCCACAGGGGGTGCCCTTAGTGCGTAGTCGCCCAATTTTAATTTAGTTTTAAGTGCCCCTGGCTGGAGGCTTTAATTTTAATTAAGGCATCCACAGGAAAGTCCGGTTAAGTAGTTACGGCCTCTAATGGCCACCTACGAGATGCCACATCAAAAAAAAAAAGGAGTTCAGATAGGCAGTCGCTCCATATAAACTACTGTTATCCAGTAGCATCCGTTTGTACTGGAATCCAACTCAAACACAGTTGGGAAAAGTTGTGATTTTGTCTGCCCTAAAATCAGCAAAAGATGGACACTAAGTAATATTAACAGTACCTATCGTAGGCGGCGCGCGCGCGTAATCCATCAGGCGAAAATCTACGCGGGGTACAGGCGCCAGGGTTGTGACCAGTAGAAACCGTGATCCTGGTGCACAGGCAAGTGAAGAAACACGGTTGGGTAGTCAGTAAAAGTCTGACATGCCCTTCCGCTCTGCCCAAAGCGGAAAAGGTCATTTTATGATTTCCCATCCCAAACAAAAAAAAAGGGTTGTGGCCAGTCAGACTCGCCGCGCAATCGAAGCGCGCGCGGTGACCATATCGATTTCATAATAAACATCTTTCGTTATCAATGACTGTTTTTTGTACTAAAACATTGAAATAATAATGTACTTTAGATACGTATATTATTATTAACTTATTTAACTGCACGTTGACAAAGTTTGCGCACAGAATAATATTTTCTTGTATAAAAAAATTACACCAAACTCCCTGACCCACTCAAGCCAAAATAACTCCTTAACTTAAGATTGGCATAACCAATACGCGCTAACATACGATTACGAAGCAACTTTCCAAGTTAAAGAATAATCCACATCGGTTGAGTGGCTCCAGGGATTATCTCCGAAAGTTTCTTCACTGATATTGAGAGTACCCTCAGCGTCGTGTCTTTAATGTTCACAACTTTATACACACTTTGTTTGTATATTGTTATGTTTCGTTGCTTACATAATTTTAGGCTGTACGGATCGCAGGAGAAACATAAAGTTGGGTTGCTTTCGTCAAGTCACCAATTCACCATCAAGATTTTTTATTATTAAAAATAATAACCGACATAAATTTGGGAGAACAAATCTCGACCTTAGAAGCATTCTCGGTCGAGAGATATTACCTATGTACTACTTTCCAGTTTCCGATAGTTTTTGTATTAGTGGTTATAATGAAGTCATATTATGTTCAGCTCATGTCAAAAATAATATAATATTTTCTTGGTGGTAAGCCATTACATCGGCTGCCGGCAGAAGTTACCACCCACCAGACAAAGTCTTGCCGCCGAGCGATTAGTCGTGTTCCGGCATGATGTCTGGTGAAGCCGTACGGAGGACGGGTCTGAGCAATTGCGTTGCGATGTGTGGCGGGTACGATGCGCCAAATGTTGTTGTGTCGAGAGTTTGGTCGTGGAGAGTCTCCAGATCAATCTCCCTCTAGCGCAGCATCGTTTGGTCGTGTTGGTCTTGGGTTTAACATTGCATCACCTCGCTCAACTGCCGTCATCCTTCCTATTCCTAAGTTTTTTAAGTGAATAGACTTAATAAACTAGTGCGCTTTACCATCAACGATTGCATCACTGCTTACCATCAAGCGGGATTGCAGTCAAGCACTAGTTTTTATTTATTAAAAAATAAATTGTTTTTGTGACTTAAAAGAAAATACTGCATGACTTCGTTTAGGACTAAAGATAAGTTTATAAAATTACTAATACAAAGAAACCGTTGAACAGGCACATTTAATTGAAAACAAACATTTACAAGATTACATATGAGCACCGCAACATATTGAAAAACAACGTCAAACCAATACAATATGCAAGAAAACGACACTCGTAAAACGCAAGTCTCCTCACAGGGGAAATTGCTCCAAGTGACAAAGCTACTAAAACAAGACATACGACACAAAATTCTCAAGACATCTAAAAATCGCTCAGAAACTCCATATGTACTGGTAAGCAGTTTATTTTAGTACCAAAACTCTGCAACTGTGTACCGAATACACTCGTCTGAAACTTGGCCCACTAAAATTTCCGATACCTCATGCGACTTTACTTTTACGACTTTTATTTTTTCGATTTTTCTTCATGCAACGGAACGTTGTAAAGTATTGTTTGAAAAGGACAGAGTAAACACGATCCGTTTCACGCGCGACTTGTCTTATTCTCCTAATTTTCCACTGTAATAACTTGAAATTATACCGGCAGCTGCTCCTGAAGGAAATAACGTGATATCTATTATTACAACCGCAATGGATAAGTCTATTTTAGTTTAGAACGTATATTCAGAGCGAATTTCGAATGAGTGAATCCCACGTGGACTGGAAACACGAACAAGTTCTTAGTATGAAAAATTGTTCCTAATGCCTTATTTTTTTTAAAAAAGGACAGTTATCTTTGTTTCTCCAAAGAACCGGGTAGAGGTTATTAGACAGTAGTCCTATGTCCATAAGTCATATCACCATCATCATGTCACCCATCCGCCACCCATAAGTCCCACGTTGCCATCACCCGGGTACACACCAGATTCCAAACTGCTTCTGAATACAGTATGACGCAAGAAGAAAATGGATAAAAAAGATAACATGCTAAATGTAAAGTCGTATAGACGAAAATACTAATAAATAGTCCGCGCTTAGTTGCTTCAGCAGTCTATGATATCAACGGAATTTCCAATTTAATTGATATGATAAATTACTATACCTATTCCGAATTTCAATACGTTGAATAAAGTTGTAATTAATTGTCTTGACAGGCTAATACATTGCAATATATCTCTGCAATTCACAATGAGTTATAACGAGAAACTAAACAATAGATGTTAGGCAAATTACAGCTCACAAAACTCCTAGTTCCCTAGTACAAATGTGGTGTTAGTAATTCTGTTTAGATAGATGTAACTTGTGTTGGCATCCGTACCCAACATAGATAGTTTATACAGACACTGTTGCACTACGACGATGTGACATGAAAAGAAGGTATAGAATTTCCATTTCAAAGTAACCTTAGCATAAACAAGCGTTACCATTGCTGGGCTGTATCCCAGAATTATGGGCCTTTTTTGTGTTATGGCATCTCGTAGTTGACCATTGGAGGCCGTGACTACTTAACCAGACTTTCCTGTGGACGCCTTAAATACAATTAAAGCCTCCAGCCAGGGGCACCTATAAACTAAACTAAAGCAAAGAAGTGCCTGCGCTCTAAGGGCACCCCCTGTGGGGTACGAACCTCGGCTTGGGGCGTCGCTAGAAAGGACAGCAAGGCACGGCTGGATCGAAAAGGTTCTTAGTGGTTTGATAACCGCGGCGTTTCCTAGTACTAGCTCTGAGAAGAAACGCCTAAACAAACTCAGAGGTCATTGTTGGGACATTATAATTACTGGCTCAGCTGCGGCGCGGGCTGGCCTTCACCCGGCAAGGGACGGGGAGGGAAATTAAGATGTGGGGCGCGTCGCGGAGGACCTCGGCGGCGAGGTCGGTATTTCGATTTCTTGTATAGCGTGCTGGTGGCCCTATTGGCCTCTTGGAGGAGGGTTATGGGGTCATCAGGGTCTGTGAGGGAGCATTATGGGCTGATTGTGTTATTTGTTTTGTATGGCAGATGAGTACTGTAGCGGTATCTACAAACGCCATATGCGAACAACGCATAGTGACGTCACACAGATCTGCATCTCACAAGCAGAGTTAACCGTGTAATTAGCATATAACCCTTAAGCAAGTGCTTGCCACCAGACACAACACCAGGTCGGAGTATCCTCCCTTTTCTATGAGGAAATTTACACACTGTTCCTCATACGATTTAAATTGATTTACCAAGTTATCAAACCACTAGACTGTCATTGTTGTGATCTTATGCTTCTATTTTTGTACAAATTATGTCAGTTGCACATTATGCAGGTCACTTGATGATTATGAGGTCATATGATAGCCTTTGTGACGTAGCGGTAGCGAACGCGGCCGCTGCGCAAGGAATCGTGGGTTCGATCCACGCGCAGTGCAAATATTTGTATACATTTTTCCTGATGGCTGATGAATAAAAATGTAGGAAATATGTTTTTGTGTTTCTGTTTATTCAGCCAAACTTATACTACTTTATATTTATGACAATTAAAAACATGACAACGTATAAAAATACAAAAAAAGAACAATAGAAAAATATAAATAACAAGAAGGTCTTTTCATCAGGAAGGTACTTTGCATCGATCTCGATCGTGCACATGCTCCCCCTTTCAAAGCAGAACGATCTTCTTTAGAGGTCGGCGGAGAATGCCGGCAGAGGTCCTGATGTCAACCACTCGTTTCCGTCATGACCAGGGAACAGCGCTGTGACCACGCCTCGCGGCCACGTGCCTCTCGGAAGGTCTCCATCTGCGATCAGTACAGGGTCTCCTATTTTGACCGACACTTCACCGCCGTGGACTCTTCGTGGTGCTAGCTCTGGTAGGTATTCTCGAACCCACCGCCGCCAGAAATGATCGGCCAGTCTTACGGCCCTACGCCAGTGGTTCCTACTGCATAAATCTGCGTCCGTGAGTTGAGCAGGGAAGTTATAGACCGATGAGGTGCCCAGCAGGAAATGAAATGGCGTCAACGCTTCTGGCTCTGGTGATATATACGTGAGCGGGCGAGAATTACTATAGCTTCTGCAAACCCACGAATGAAAATGGTCTGCATCCGTGAGCTAGTCGGGCAAGAGGTAAGTCTCCCATAGAGGGGCGGGGCGGTGATCCGCGTGCCAATTTGCAGCGTTGACAGCGTTGTACGACGTATCTGACGGTATTTCTCAAACCCAAGATCCAAAATCTTTGCCGCAACTCGTTGATCACCGTTTCTGTGTTAGCATGACCGAACTCTTCATGAAAGTGTGCGATGAGCAGACGAACAGCATTGTCCTTCCCATTTAATATGATTGGTTTAGTATCTGTGGTTACATCTCTGATGGCGGCGGCACGTCCTTGCACATACATTAGTCCTCTCTGATCTAGGGCTGGAGAGAGGCTGACGAGTTGGCTCTTTGAAGGAAGTGAGCGTCCGGCGCGTTTGCAGAGCAGTTCCCGCTTGAAGACGTTGTTCTGGCTTTGACGGAAAATATGGATCTCCGCATGATTCAGGTTTTCTACTGACAACGGTCGTAGGGCGACATCGAGGGAAAATGCATCTGAAGAAGTTTGGCTACAATGTGGGGAAAGAATAAAATTATTACATACCCCCCGAACCCTAGTTATGCAGATGGCAATGAACTGGTGAATTCTAGCAGTCGCTCTTACCATCCTAAACCATGAGCTAAAGTATGAAAGGCTAGCTACGACAGGTGCGGACAACTCAACTTCTACATTAGCGTTGACTCTACAAAATGGGGTTGGTAATGAAGAAGATGACTTGAGCTCATTTTCATTTGCGACTTTACGTTGTGCTGGTTCCGAGGGCCATTCGGCAAAAGGCAACAATGGGAAAGGCGGTCCGCGCATCCTAGTTTCGTCCCATTCCAAACCTTTTCTCCATAAGTTTTGGAATAGGATTCGCCCCCTGATTACAAGTGGCGCTAGAATACCCAGCGGATCATACACACGCATGACTTGGGTCAGTGCCTGACGTTTAGTAACTGGAGCTGAAATGTTGACAGACACTCCAGAATTAAACTTCAGGACATCGCGGATTGGCTGCCAGAGGACACCTAGCGTTCTAGTGGTTGAGTCTCTACACAACTCTATGTCTCTACTACTAGCCAGTTCGGATATCAGCTCGGCTGGCAGATGGGCCAGTGCTGCTGGTTCGTTGGAAATCCAGCCGCGCATCTCAAAACCACCGCGTTTGTGAATTGTAACGATTTCAGAGGCCAGCCGGGCTGCATCGTTCAGGTTGTCGAAGCTACCAATGAAGTCGTCCATGTAGGTGTTCAACTTAATGGCTGCCACGGCCTCGGGGAACTCTTTTTGAAATTGTGCAGCATTTAGATTGACTATATAGATTGCCGTCGATGGGCTAGAACAGGCCCCGAACATCATCGAAGACATCCTATATAGTTTGATAGGGCCAGAAGGATCGTCGCGCCACAAGAAGCGTTGGGCATCGCGGTCACGCTCGATTATTTTTATTTGAGGAAACATTTCCTTGATATCAGAGGTAACGGCGACCCTTCCTTCCCTGAAGCGCATTAAGATGCCTAGTAGAGACTGTAAAAAGTCGGGTCCGGGCAGCAGCATTGAGTTCAGGGACACTCCTCGTGATCGTGCTGCAGCGTCATGGACTACGCGCAGTTTTTCTGGTTTGTTGGGATTTACCACGCCAAAATGTGGCAAGTACCAACAAACACCCACCGGTTTAATCTCGCTACATTCCTCGGCATAGCCTTTGGCTAATGTGTCGTGGATGTTTTTACTGTATTTCTTGGCATACGCGGGATCTTTAATCATCTTTGCCTCAAGACTCTTAAACCTGAATAGAGCCAACGGGTAGCTATTTGGTAAATTTAACTTATCGGTCTTCCACAACAAACCTACTTCAAAGCAACCTTCGGGAAGCCGGCGCGCCGTGCGGTCGAGGATATCGAGCGCGCGTTGGTTCTCGGTGCTACGCGCCTCGTGCTTCGATATACCTATTGCGTCCAGTCTATACTGCGCTATGATGAACTGGTCAAGCTCCGGATCCCTAGCAGCGGTATCTGCAGTGTGGTATAGCTTTTCTACCGGCCTAGTTTTACTGCACGCGAAACCGAAAAGTACCCAGCCCAACACCGTTTGTATCGCTACCGGTTGATACTTGGTACCCTTTCTCGTGGCGTTCGCTATGGTGAGATGCCAATTATCAATTCCGATCACTAGCATAGGCTTCGCGTTGTCGTAACACAACTTTGGAGTTATGTCAGTCAGATAGGGGTAAGTATGCAGGTCGTTGCGGCTGGCATGTTGTTTCCATGCTAACCCTAAATTTCTAATTGATCGCGCGTTCCTAATGGTAAAGGTTTCGTTTACATGCTTGCCCTTTATCTCGAAGTCGACGTACCGTACCTCTGTCTCCCGTGACAACCCGCCGACACAATCCAAATGTATCTGCGCACACGGTCCGGTAGCACCTATACGGTCAGTAATATCAGAGTCGATGAACGTCGAAGTCGACCCGTCGTCCAACAACGCGTAAGTGTCTACCTTACCCGCAGGTCCCGATACGGTGACTGCTACCATCTTCAGAAGGGGACGATGAATAGGAACCACAGCGAGCTCCCTGGATGCGTCCGGCGCCGCGACTGTGTGGTTGACTATCTCCCGCACCGCGCTGGAACCCTGGGAGGGAGGCATGTTGTGTGGCGAAGCATCTCGTTCAGCTAATGTCGATGTGAACTCGGGATTGTGTAATAGAGTGTGGTGTCTATTCTTGCAGTCACCTATTTGGCATTTATTTTTATTATTGTTACAGAACCGGAAAGCATGCGGCCTTTTTTCTAGACAACGATAACAAATTTTATTTTCTTTTATAAACTGCCACTTTTCATAAATTGACATTGACTTAAACTTGTCACATGTCGAAATGTCGTGTGACGATTTTTTACAACATAAACAAGACGACCTACGAATATTTCGTGTTTTTTCGGTAGATGAATGTTTTTCAGAGTACGAATGCATTGTGTTCACTAGCTCCGCCTCCTCCACGGCTGCATGCGTGCGTTCTCTATGAATGTGATTATGTGACAAGTCCGAGAAAGTGCTGTCGAACTTGATGTGTAGGTCCACCTCTTGGGCCAGGAACCTAGACAGCAGCTCCACCTTGCCCAGGCTGGAGGTAGGGCCAGCGCCGACACGTGTCGCAGCGAAGTCCATCCACCTTGTGCGCACCAGTAGGGGTAGTTTATTGATAAGAGCAATAAACAATTCTGGGGAGTACAGATAGTCTGATTCATTTAAAAGTTTAACAACCTCTACATAATTTCTAACGCGTGAAGAGAACGCAGGAAGGTCTCTCAATTCATTGTTCACTTTAGGTAAAGCACGGATGGCTGCAACCTCTTGTAGCACTATCTGCTCAGGTCGTCCGAAGCGCCTATCTAGTTCTTCTAAAACTATGTCAGGGTGTAAGGCTGTTGACAGAAGAACGCACACCGCCTCACGTGCTGTACCTTTCAATGACACACCGAGGCGGGCAAGGTTTTCAGCGGGTGTATATGTGTTAGCAGAGTCTAGGTAGGACCGCTTGAACACGAGCCAGTCAAGTGGTGCTCTGCCGTCGAACACAGGTAAGTTTATATGATTTGACCTCTGGACCGGTCTGTTGTTATTATTGTTGGAACTATTGTTGAAAGGAAGTTTCCTTACCAGACTATCAAATGCGGAGACAAGTTGACTCACCGGATCCTGGGCGCTCCGGTACTCACGAGCCGGGGCGACCGCTGCGTAGGACTCGGCGGAGGCAACTCCCTCTGGATCGAATTCGGGTCTAGCAGATTCCTCTAGTCCCATATAGTTAACTGGGTTACTGTGATATTGGTAATGTGACGTACCTGGCTCAAAGTAATGCACTGTATTAGGGTGATTGTGAATAGTGAATGAATCAACATTTCTTACGTGTGATGATGGAGACGTTCGTGGTGGAGCAGGATTGGGATTCTTAGAGTGTACAACAGTGTCATTGTATTTGTTGTCGGTTTGTGACTCAATGACTCGCACACTACCGTTTACCCAATTTGAAATGCTGGCCCTGCTGCGACCAGATTTTCTACTGCACCTACTTACTTCTTCGGCCTCAATGGTAGCAACTGCAGCCTGGTGTTCCAGCTCAGCAGTCCGTTTTTCCAACTCAAGCCTTTTGGCTGTTAGCTGTAGTTGAGCTTGCAGTTTCTCCTCTTCTGCAGCTAACTCCAGACGGGCGAGTTCACGGGCGTGTTGTGCTTCGGCGGAGAGCTTTCTTGCCACTACCGATGAGCGGCTGGTGACAGAGTGTGTTTTTGATGGACTGGCGAGTGTGCGGGCCGTGGAGACTGTAGACTGCACTGGCGGCGGCGTCGCAGCGCTAGCGGGCGCTGCCGATGACGCAGGACGAGGCACGCTATTTTGTGTGGCCTCAGCATCGGGCTGTAGCCGAGTCTGGCTCCGCGTGACAACCATTTGTATCCTATAAACACTATCTCGAAGGACCAATTTTCCTGATGGCTGATGAATAAAAATGTAGGAAATATGTTTTTGTGTTTCTGTTTATTCAGCCAAACTTATACTACTTTATATTTATGACAATTAAAAACATGACAACGTATAAAAATACAAAAAAAGAACAATAGAAAAATATAAATAACAAGAAGGTCTTTTCATCAGGAAGGTACTTTGCATCGATCTCGATCGTGCACATACATTAATATCAATATTTGCACTGGTTTGGTCGTGCCTCGGAAAGAACGCTAAGCCGAAGTCCCGGCTGCCATACGAACATCTAATAGCAGTCGTTACGTATTCTTGGAGCCCTCAAAAGTCCAACAATTGATCTAACTGCAATGCTTCGATATCGCCTTCGGGTTGTGGAGGTCAGACGGTAGTCGCTTCATGAAAAATATCGAAATTTAGCCAAAATCAGCAGTTAGACTGGTAAAGCGGACCCCAGACTCTAAAGCAGAAAAAGCTTCGGATGCGACTTGGATTAATGCTAAGATGATGATGATGATAATGCATATTATGCAGGTGCCCTTCATCAACTAAATACTGACCAATTCCTGTCTAAAGTAAACGCAAAGGTTTCGCTCACAGATTTACACATCTTATTATGTTTCTCTTGTCTTCACACCAGGGGCTCTAGTCTGCTATTACAATAGTGTCAAAATGGTTGATCAGTGATCTCATAATGATAGATTTTGACAAGTTTCGTAATCTACTAACAAAATGGCGTCATTATGACTTTCCAGTTGTCAATCACTGACACTCCACTCCTCGTTAATAAATGTTTAAATTGAGTAGTAGTTTTTTGAAAATAATTTCCACTAACGAGTTTTATAATATTGGTAATAGGGCAATGTCATTCTATTGCCATTTCATTACGATGCGACTGACCGAATAGATCGATCATTATGAATTTAGCAGATTACGAACATTTTAGCACAGGTATGACAATAGAATTGTGTTGGACTGTTTCAAATTCCACCTACAAAGACGCTAAGAGGTTATTTCGAACTGTCGGTTTCGTACTCACAAATCCACGGCTATGGAATACTTAGCCACTTCAAATTTCATATTGAACGTGTACTTACTCATCACTTGTATAGGCTAGGGATTGCAATCCGGTCCGGCGAATCCGGTGATCCGGCGGATCCGACGTGTTTTTGAACCTATCGCATCCGGTGGCACCGCTCCGGATCCGCCATCTGATCCGGTAAAACAAAAGAGGTGCAAAAACAAATCGAAATTCGAATTACGTGCTGTAACAAACGAAGATAACAATTCCGATTCTAACTCTGTCTCATTATTGCCAATAGAACAAAATATTACATTATAAGAGGAACTAGTAGTAGTGTATAGGAAAGTTAAAACTCATGAAAAGGAAACAGACTACAAGAAAATAATTTTAAAAAAAATTACTGTATATGAAGCAGAAGGAATAAAGGTAAATACTTAACGCTGATTTATAGTTATTTAGTGGTAGTTTCACAATGTACTTCACTACTTTTCTGGGTGGTAGGGCCATATACGGCCGGATTTGCGCGAATCCGGCAAAATGCGACCGGATTGAAAATAATACCGGATTGCAATCCCTAGTATGAGCCTTCTGCAGTCCATCTCTGTACTACAGTACCGTCGGACTTGGACGTTGGTCAAAGCTTCGAACTGTACAATCTGTTTTGTGACCCGGGTGAAGGACCTATCTTTGTGTAACAATTCGCTTCAATTTGAACAGTTTGTCTAAACTCCGATGTGCTTCGACGAATGCTGTGTATTTAGAGTAAAGTTGACTGAACATACATATATATATTGAATAGCCCTTTTGATGCATTAACAAATAAACTAGTTTTTTTTTTTTATTATGGGTGGTTTTCGTTGACATAAACTTGAAAGCGTTTCAATAAAACTGCAACTTGGACAGATCAATATAATAATTTAAAAAAATACATAACGGACGGACTCCAATATTTCTTAACTACCTAATATGTCCGAGTGATTCGGATCACGACCAAGAACTGGGCGTACTGGCTCTAAAATGCTTATTTCTAATTTCATTCCCGCTACCACTCTGACTAACTAAACGAGGGTACTATAGAGTTGGCGCGATTTCCTGTTTCGCTTTTCTAGATAACAAAAATGATTAAATTCAAACAAAAGCTAATCGTTAAAATACAAATAAATATTCTTAATAATTTAGAAAGAATCATTACATTACAAGCGCTAGCGCCAGTTCTTGACGAAAAACTGTAGGTACTGCATTGGCTTTAAAGAAAAAAATGAGCGATTTTGGAATATTACGAAGCTGTTTTCTTTTTTCTTGATAAAGTGGAAACAAAAGTTACAAAAAACGTAATAAATAGACGTTAAAATTTAAAATAGTTTCATTTTGGTCCCTATAACTAAAAGTGAAACTGTACGCATACTGAGCCAAATATGTACCTATAACTTATTTTTCACGAACACGTCAAATCCTTTTATTTCATTACCTCAATAAATTTTATGTACGTAGATTAGACTACACTTTACCCCTTTTAACATCAAATTACGCTACATTAGCAACGCATCGCCAACAATGAATATTCACTCAGTATAAGCATAAACGAGTTAAATCAATTCCTGCTTAATATGCCATGTGAGAGGCCAGCAGGGACCAAATATTACGACCTCGGATGACAGAATGAAGATGGAGAGGGCATTAATATAGACAGCCAGAAGAATAATAGACAATAGCCTAAGGAAGTAGATAAATCTTAGTTAATTATGAAAATGAAACAAATAGAACTGAACAGCCAAAAATAGGTAGATAGCACGGCTATACATAATCATCTGACATCTGATTGTACGAAAAGCGTACACAATACAAGGTCACTCAAAACTGGAAATGCATATTTTGTTTGATGTGTAACCGTGTATAATAGTCGTCTATTTTGTTTAATTTCATCAGACTTTATCCTTTTTGTATTTATCTGTACCTACCAATTAAATAAAAAACGTAAGTATGCTTAAGGTATAAATAAAATATATCATTCAAACACATTACGAGTACAGGCTCCAGCAGGTCCAGCTACCCAAAACTGTAAAATTTTCCCAATAAACCTTAAACCTTGTCTTTAGCGATAAAGTTCATAGCCTGTTTAGGAAGTTTGACAGATGTAGTAGCTTGATGTGCTGGTGTCTGTATGTTAGTGCTGCTCTTATGTTGCTATCTCTTTTGTTAAATCTTTAGACTTTTTATGTAGAAAGTGTCTTTGTTAAAAGGCGAAGTAAAAATGTAAAAAAAACCTAGTTCTAATATTACCAAAATCTAACAAAACGCATTTTGCACAGAACAGTTTGGGCATATTACAGTTTCATACCTTACATGTCCATTACGTAATCCGAAAGTTGGGCCACAACGAGATAACTGGCCTGCACACTGCATGCATGCTGATTTTAATATCTTAATTGAATTACTTCCATTTTAAATTAGAATGCTCCACGTTCACCTAAAATAGTTTCAGTTAATTCTAAAACATTGTATAACAAAATTTATTGTTTTAATGTAGCTTTTGAAATTGGTTGCTGTGTTAAAATCTTTTGTTAACATAGTTTAAAATTTACGGATGGGGAATTTGTGGTTACGATCGTGACTAAAATAACAATAGTATGGGTAGTTATGGTTTAAAATAAGCCACTAATAAATATATATTTACGGGTTTTAGCGATGGCTATTTATAAAAAACATTATGGACTACATCATTTTTAAAATCACACACAGTTAAAATCGAGTGTGTTTAAAAACTTGTATAAAAATGATTATCACGTAGAGAAGAGAGACAAAGAAAGAAAAGAGTTATCATCATCATCATCTCAGCGTATAATCACGGTTGCATCCGCGACTTTCGCGTTGGAGCCCAGGGTCCGCTTTCCTATACCTACTCCTCCATTTCACATGATCTTTGGCATCCCGTGATGTGAGATTGTTGGCACGCATGTCATCTCTTATAACCTCAAGCCAGCAGTTCTTTGGTCTACCTCGCTTATTCCGGCCCGGAGGTGCCATGGTAAGACATTTGTTACTCACGTAACATGCCGGTTTTCGTAAAACGTGACTGTACCAGCGTAGGCGACCCTCTTGCAGTTTGTCTGCTATGTCACGGATATGAAGACTGTCATGGATGCGGGAGTTTCTGATGCGCTCTTTCCGCGTAACTCTACACATCCACCGCAGTATATTCATTTCCGTGACACGCAAGAAAGAAAAGGTACTACCTGTAGTATAAATTAAAGTATAAAGTGCTTAACAAGATTATACAAAGTTATAGTCAAAAACTCTGATGCAAAGCGACGAAATAGGTAAGCAATAAGGCTCGACCGAGATGGGTTTTTCTTTTTGGGCCGAGACTGAGAAAATAATAATATTTCAGCCGAGTCCGAGAGCCTGAGAATAAACAAAGCATGAAAAAAAGTTGGACGCTGTTAACTTTATAATACAGTAGGTTCTAACTGTTTAACAAATTAACTGTTTAGATAGTCAAAGTTAAATAACATTATAATTATAATGAAGTAAAAGCAATTTTTCGACAATTTTCCCCTTCAACCAGTTTCGCCTCTCGTCATACAATTTGCTATACAGTAGGGTTTGCTAAACAGTTGTTCACTTGCATAATACAGAATTTAGACTTAATCACGAAGTCCTCCATACTGAACTATAACATATACAATCTTTTTTGTACATATTTGATAACAATTTAGGTCTCAACAGGACATTAACCTAATGCAAGAAGACATCGAACGATTATCTGCATGGTCTTATCATAATAAAATCTTATTGAACAGTTCGAAATGTAGGAACATAAAACTCATCGGGAAAATAAATACAGTGCTTATGCGAGGTGGACGTAATGCGAGAACTGGGATTTGTCATGGATTTTAAGCCACATATTGAGAACATAATCAGTCGATCCCAACGAATGCTTGGATTTGTTATTCGTAATGGGAAGGTATTTCAACACCCACATATTAAATTAGTTCTCTACAATAGTCTTATATGAAGTATCCTGGAATATTGTAGTGTGATAAGGAGGCCTCACTACGCAACCCATTCTAAAAGATTCCAAGAGAGGTTTATCCGATTGCAATTTAAACATCTCTCCTACCTAGACAAATTAGGCTGTTATAAAATGAGTATCCTGAAAGCTCGAAGGGAAGTCTTGGATTTTAGATTTACATATAAACTGCTCAATAACGCCATTACATGCCCACAATTGGTATGTAAGTTCAACTTCAGAATACCACAAAGACCACCTCGTAAACCCATAACAGCTCCATCTCTTCGCCATACTGTGTCTGGTGCTAATTCACCTGTACTTCGCATGTGCAAACTGGTAAGCGAATAGAACGAACTGGTTGACGTCGACGCTGACTCAATATCGGCATTTGTCAGACGTCATTACTGCATTAGTTATTTCGAATCCAGTCTAGAACACTTAGCATGTGGTGTTTGCCTGTAATTGGTTGTGCAGTTAGATTCAAGACACTCAGACAAGACACACAGAAAATATCTGTAGTAACTATGAACCATAATTAAATAAATGAATAAAAAAAGCTTCTAACCGAAATAAATGCAAAATATAAAACGTTAAACCTTAGTCATCATAGGTACAAAAACTTGTTAAAAGTGACATCTATCGGTTTGCATGCTACTTATCTGCAACGATGGACCAAATAAAAAGATTGCCATTAAACGTGCACGAACGCACTCCGATAAAATCCTAAATGATAATTTCAACAATCGTGCAGTAGATGTCACCATGCACAGCAAATTGCTCCTAACATATCGGAGAATGAAAATGTTTATATCATTACCGAACGTAGGTACTTACGAAAAAAAGATTGATGGGCTTAGTACTAATTATTGAACGCCAATAGTGAAATTGACCCCTTGATACTTGGTAAAGAAACGCCATAAAAAGATAATGATAATCTAATTCGAAAAAATTATATTTATAAATAAATTGTGTCTGGTCTGAGCCAATACCCACTCAATACCCCTAGTATAAATAACTATTGATTAAAAATTTTGTCAATTCCTGTGTATTTCAAAAATAAGAGAGGTATCTGCAAACAGTACAACGTCGAAAATAGAATGGTAGGTACCCAGTATTGAGCCTTGCGGTATACATAACTAATACGGAAGCCCGGAAGATTTCAAACCATTAATATCTACACATTGGAATCTTGTTTTAATATATGATTGATTGCAATATGACAGCCTCCGTGGCGTAGCGGTAGCGGACGCGGCCGCTGCGCAAGGTGGCGCGGGTTCGATCCCCGCACAGTGCAAGTATTTGTATGCATGAATATGAATATTTGCTCTGGCCTGGTCGTGCCTCGGAAAGCACGTTAAACCGTTGGTCCCGGTTGCCATACGAACATCTAGTGGCAGTCGTTACGGGTTGTTGGAGCCCTCAAAAATCCAACAATTGGTCTAACTGCAATGCTTCGATATCGCCTTCGGGTTGTGGAGGTCAGACGGCAGTCGCTTCATGGAAAATGTCGAAGTTTAGCCATATCAGCAGTTGGACTGGTAAAGCGAACCCCAGACTCCAAAGCTGAAAAGGCTTCAGATGCGACTGGGAAATTAACAATGGGATGATGATGATGATTGCAATATGTGGTTAGTTAGCAACCTCGATGATTAATCATATTATCCTTGCCTGACCAATCGACAGCAAGTTCGTCATGCTTCCTCAGATGCCACTGCTTGTGGTAGAATCTGGGGTCGGGCTTCCTGTTTACATCAAATATGGCAAGGGTAATAGCTGATCTTTGCGATATTCTCATGAACGACAGCTTCTTGTGGTGGCCAGCCGTCTTATTGACCATGGTTTTGTGTTGTGTGTTTTATTAGAATGAACTTATTTATTTCTCTTCGATAGTCCTAGTTTGTCATTGGACAAGTAACAACTATGTAAACAGGAACCCAGCAAAGCATAAAGTGGAAGCTGTCACGCCCTTTAACTCTTTAGTAAATTGCCTCAGTACCACATATTAATTTAATTTTTTACTGGAGACAGACTTCCGAGTACCGACAAGTACTAAACTAAACTAGTAAACAGTAGCAGTATTGTTATAAAAAAGAAACACTTTTAATTGTTGAATAATTTATATTATAATTACTTAGGTACCTGTATATGTAGCTGAAAATTATAAATTAATTAATTCTAAACCGTCTTTTCAATTTCTTTCTGTGTTTCTTCGTCGTCTTTCTCCTTTATACTATGTAAACAAGAACCCAGCAAAGCATAAAGTGGAAGCTGTCACGCCCTTTAACTCTCTAGTAAATTGCCTCAGTACCACATATTAATTTAATTTTTTACTGGAGACAGACTTCCGAGTACCGACAAGTACTAAACTAAACTAGTAAACAGTAGCAGTATTGTTATAAAAAAGAAACACTTTTAATTGTTGAATAATTTATATTATAATTACTTAGGTACCTGTATATGTAGCTGAAAATTATAAATTAATTAATTCTAAACCGTCTTTTCAATTTCTTTCTGTGTTTCTTCGTCGTCTTTCTCCTTTATACTATGTAAACAGGAACCCAGCAAAGCATAAAGTGGAAGCTGTCACGCCCTTTAACTCTTTAGTAAATTGCCTCAGTACCACATATTAATTTAATTTTTTACTGGAGACAGACTTCCGAGTATCGACAAGTACTAAACTAAACTAGTAAACAGTAGCAGTATTGTTATAAAAAAGAAACACTTTTAATTGTTGAATAATTTATATTATAATTACTTAGGTACCTGTATATGTAGCTGAAAATTATAAATTAATTAATTCTAAACCGTCTTTTCAATTTCTTTCTGTGTTTCTTTTGTTCGAAACGTGCCCAAAAGGCTGGCAGCATTGCCACGTTGTATGGCGATGCTGATTCTTTGGCCAAAAAATAGCCCAGCCCTCTGGTCACGTGAAGAGTCGATTAAACGATTGGCGATCTCCCGAAATAATTGGTGTGCACTCGGACCCCATGGCCCTAGTGTTTCAACCCCAAACGGCTCGAACATATAGGTTCCAATGAGATTGGAGTATTTCCGCCGTTTGAGGTTTTCCGCACCTGCAGCAGCCGCTGCGGCACAACTCACCGTATTTGGAAAATGGGATGGCGCAAGGGTATCGACACACGTTGCATCCCACACCAAAGGCCTACCTACCTTCCAAGGCATTATAGTCATCCCGTCTGGTCTCTTCCCATCGTCGCGTGTCAAGCCGTGAGGTTCTAAAACAGCTGGCACACCGGCGGTGACAAGAGCACGGCGGGTAATGTCATTAATGCTGGCATGCCGTGCTATCCGACCTGCGCTTTTACTACAGGATAAGCCATGGTGTCCGAAGCAGTCAACACCTTCACCGCATTGGCAGCGATGCGGAGCCACACATGGGGCGCCCAGACGCAGGCATGTAGCGAGCCGGAAAGTGGCGTCACCCAGCAAAGTTCCTATGTTGGGTGACGGTAGCGCCTGAAGCCAGAGGCCCGATTCCCATTTACCCACAGCCAGTAGACGGGCACGCTCAACAGTATTGGTGGACGTATTAAAAAGATTATTCCGTACCAACCTGCAGAGCGGCTCATCCCACTGCCTCTGGGAAGATGGGTTCACGGGCAGATTCGTATCTGGGCAAGTCATTTTCCAGGCGTTCACCGCGTCGGTCGAGCACGGCACTTCAGAGTCGACCAGGGATGAGGCTAAAATCTTCCCGGTTAACTCTTCAGTGCTGTGGACAGAGGACAGGAACGCCGGTAAGCTAATACTGGAAATTTTACGGACGCCGAGGCCACCAAACCGGATGGGAAGTGTGGCTTGCATCCAGGCTCGGTCGTCCAAGGCCACATTTAAAATGGTTGTTAGGGTGTTGCGAATAATTTGGTCAATTTTGTCCAAAAGTTGTGGTTGCTTCCATAAAGGGGATGAGCGTAGATAATATATAAAATTTGGGCCAAAACAGCAGTATCTAATAAGGGTGAAAGCCGAATGCAAATTAATTTTACAGAGTCTGTCCGAAATGTCGTTAAAATTTTGAATTTTTTGTTCGATGAATGAAGGAAAACTATCTTCCAAAATTGGAGACCCAAGGAGGTGTAGTGAGCTTTTATCTAACAATTTTATGTTTGGGGCTATTGCATTAAACTTTTCTATGGTCAGTTGTCTGTCGGGTGATGTCAGAATGTCAGAGAGGTAAATTTCACACTTTGAGGGGTTAAGGTCCAGGCCAATCGATTTAAATTCCTGTTTAAGAAGCTGTAGGTCTTTCAAAATGGTGTCTACATCACCTCCTAAAGTCCCATCGTCTAAGTACCAAACGTTAAATTTTGAATTTAGTTTCTGGATAATGGGATGAATAGCCAAACTGAAAAGGACTGGCCCAAGAGGGTCACCTTGTTGAAATCCTACTGCAGATTCCAAAACATTGTCTTTATATAATAATTTGGAAGGGTGTCTGTAACATTGCCATAAAAAAATTATAAATTTCGGGTAATTCCTTTTTGGCTTCAGTCAACAAAGTATCCCTATTTACAGAATTGAAGGCATTCTTCACGTCAACCTTGAGGATGATCTCACCTTTGTTTGAATTTAAAAAAGTGGAAAGTGCATGAACGGCAGCCTCACAGCCCCCTTTCGTACCGAAACCAAGCTGCAGGGGCTGAAACTTAGCTGTAAGTTTTTCGTTATAGATCTTACAGCATATTTTGGCTGCCGTACGCCTGTATGTACACCCAACGGCGATGGGACGAATACCGCCATCCTTCTTGCGCAGGGCACACAGGTTGGCCCCGTACAAGACACTCAGGACGGCCTCGTTCACACCGCCGGTGAACATGAGGTTAATAAGGGCCGCAAGCTCCTTCAAGAGTAACTCACCAGCTTCTCCGGCGCCTGGACTCAGCAAATCTTTAAGATGTTGTGGAGTCAGACCGTCGAGGCCGCCGGCGGAACCACTTCGAAAAGAGCTTACGGCTGCAATTATCTGGTGGGCCGAAATATTTAAAAAGGTTGAATTTAGGTCGGGAGTGTTAGGGGGGGTCGGGGAAAGTGAGATCATCCGCAGGCGCCGGGTGTTTACTCTTTAGAGCTGTAAAAGTTTCGGTAGAGTAAGGCGCCACCACATCGCTGCTAAATAATATCCTAGCGGCTCCTCTGATGTCACCTTCACTTAATTTAGATTCTACATGTGAACACAAACCATTTGGTGATTGATTATTAAATGGAATTAATTTTGGATCTAAATATAGGGTCGAATTGTTGCAGTTGTCTTTAATTTGATTTGTTAAAGTTTTTTTGTTTGCCAAATTTTTCTGAACATGTAGAATTCTATAAGGGAAGGTGAGTAATTGCTCCCAGGCACTTAGCGAGTTCTCCCGGGTCACAAGACGGAGACATTGCGACAAATTTTGTGCAACAGACTGTCTAGCGCCCCGGGGAACTCTCTTTAAAACCGGGGTAGAGTTTTTGAATTTTGCTAATCTTTGCCACAAAGTTTGTTCTGGAGGTGTTGATGTTGGGGGTGTAGCTGGGGGGCATGATGATAAACTATGTATTTTGTGGATCTTACCATAATGTATCCTCAGCCCCCGTTCGCCTTTAAAAAAACGTGCCTGTGAGCAATACGAACATCTCACTAATTGGGTATCAAGCGAAGTGGTAGGTTGACTGGCACTGTTTCCGGCATCACTATAATTGCCGTTATCTAGCATAAAAACGAGGAACACTTACATACTTATAATATACACACTAAAAATTAAACACATAAAAACATAAAATACTAAACCAATTTTTCACTATTTACACAAGTATTCACACGTAAAACTGTCACACTTTGGCGTGTCAGTGCTGCGCAGTCGCGTTCGGGGCAAGGGGCTCCATGCAATCAGGGCGCAGCCCTCGCAAACACTGACCTCGCTGTGGGCTGCCCTTTCGCAGTCAAAAGACAATTTCTGTTGGCAAATTCACAGATCTTCCACCAGAGATCAGACCGAGTGCATCAATTACGCAGGCACATCAAGTTTTAGCCGGGATCTCGCCTGATGGTAAACAGTGATGCAAACGTTGATGGTACAGCACGCTAGTTTATTGAGAGCTTATTCACTGTAGCATTGAAGACATTTATATTGTATTCAGACGGAAACACCGCCGCAGGTAAAATATTCTTCCAGTCCTTCAAAATACGTGGTAAAATTAAATTTATTTCGAAATGATTTTCAGACTGACTTGACTGTATTATTTAGTCATTCCATGAAAATTTAATTAGGTAACTTTGGCTTTTTATTTCAAACAGCTAGTATAGATTTATGTGCTTGGTTGTTATCTTCACAGAATGAATCAAATCAATCAAACAATTTTATTTTAAAATATTTTTATAACAACGATATAATGTGTAAGTACTCGCCATAGCAACCCAAATTCCAAATACAGGTAATTTTTTACTGGAGACAGACTTCCGAGTACCGACAAGTACTAAACTAAACTAATAAACAGTAGCAGTATTGTTATAAAAAAGAAACACTTTTAATTGGTGAATAATTTATATTATAATTACTTAGGTACCTGTATATGTAGCTGAATATTATAAATTAATTAATTCTAAACCGTCTTTTCAATTTCTTTCTGTGTTTCTTCGTCGTCTTTCTCCTTTATTGACTTCTTTGGGCCTGCAAAATAAAGATTTTTTTTTTAAGAAAAGTGAGGCATTTAATAGAACGTATAGAAGTCTAGTTGAAAATCAGCATCGGGTCCTAGTTGGTGTGGCATATTTGCTGAACAAGAGACTGATTTTTTTTATTAAGAGCCGATTTTCAACAGTCAGGTAACTTTTACTGACATATATTTTATTCCTGTATTATTATTTTTTTCATAATTTCTCTCTCCTTCCTCTTAGTATGCCATCCAAAGGTTGCCTCTAAAAGATCGCTCTTAGCGATGAGACCGCCCATTGTGTCACTCTTTGTAAAATCTTTTTATTTATGTTCTGTAATCTATATGATGCACATAATAAAGAGTATTCATCACTGTTGCAGTCTTCATACTCCTCATCACTCATGCCCTCCGAACAAAGCGCCTATGTTCGACATAGGCACTTTTTTCTACGATACCACTTTTACGCCTCGCTACTTCTCTGTTGCTAGGGGCTTGCTGGTATCTTCATCGCGGTAACAATGGCGTATATGTCAACAGCCTCGAACACCACGGCCGAAGCAGACCGCTTACAGTGGCACATGAACATTAATGATATCACCAGGCAAGCTCTTGTCATCGTCTACGTTACAGCTGTATTAAAACCCAATGGCTTAGTACGCGACGATGTCAAGAGACCAATGGCATTTCTATGGAAGGTGGGTAGAGCTGGTGGGACGCAACGTATGTCGAAACTCTTCATGCCATCCCACCCTGATGCTGGGGGGCGAAAATATAAAGAAACCCCATCGGGAATCATATTTTCGACCTGTTTGCGATGGAAACTTTCTGGCCATGCTGTCAGAGTGCTCGCGGCTTGTTTAATGAACTCCCTAAACGGCTGTTGACACTTCCTGTGACCCAAGGGCTGGCTTTTGCCTTTGCCAGAGCATTGCCATATAACGTGGCAATGCCGTCAGTCTCTTGGGTCTCATCAGTTCACAGCGATGCGGAGTAATATTTCGACGCAATATTTTAGATTGTTTAATGATTTAGTTAGGTACTAAACTTATATGCTCGAAATATGAAAAATAACGTAAAGGACATCGACATTAAGTTATATAATATCGTTGCATTCGGAATTCTTGCTTTATCGATTGCTATATTTAAAATTTGGATATCTTAAAAGAAAGTCCTTTACACATATTTTCCGTAGGCCAATATATGTACATATACAACTTGTAACAAAAAGGGTATTTACATACCAAGGGCATGGCATCTTTAGATGATATCAAACGATATCGGAAGGGTTTCAACTCAAAATAAAATACACAAAAAATTGTTACCAAATTTTCGGTTTCGTGTGTTTCATAAAATAAAATCATAACAAACGTGGCAGCACACTGCGTACGTTAATAACTACTCGTTATCCGTCACGTTACTTGCCAAAATCCGATAAATGTCTTCAATATCTCTGTGCGACTAGTATGATAGTAGCCTATCACAGGCGGTGTTTTTCCTCATAACTTCCTAACATAAAAAGATAGGATTAAAAAACCCTTCCAATATCGTTTGATATCATGTAAAGATGCCATGCCTTTGTTATGTATATACCCTTTATGTTACACGTTGTATATATATATATTTTTTTTGTTTGAAAAATAACACGTCTCTTCACACACTGTATTTGGTATTTACATTTAAAAAAAAAACAAATACATTTTACAACAGGTCACATAAGTTATTGCATAATTTGAGATGTTTTAAACATCTCTTTGTATGCAAAATACACCCATTGTTGTGGAGCTGCAGACACCAGCCCGCATTACCTATTACCTAGACATTACAGTTGTTCCGTGAGAACATACTAATACCATGTTAATTATATTAAATTGTGCTTCAAATTATCATCATCAGCAACCTTTTATCGCCCCACTGTTGGGCACAGATCTCCTCTCATACAAAGAAGGATTGATCGTAATCACCACGCTTGCTCAATGCAGGTTGGCGATCAAGATGATTACTTCACATTTTAATCAGTCATTGTGGTGTCCAAGATATACTTAGAAAGTACATATAACTTAGAAAAGTTATATTTGCCTGACCTGGAATCGAACCCGCACACTCATACTTGAGAGGCTGGTGTTTTAACCACTAGGCCACCACGACTTATTAAAAACACAAATTATCATAATCATAGGTACCTTTACTTTAAAATGTCAGTATCGAAAAGATTTGACCTGTCCTTTATTTCACACTGGACTGCGTGATCGGTATTATCCCTCAAAACTTATCGAATCGAATTATATGCATCTCTGTCACACACGTATAACGGTACAACTTCTCTGAGCTATATAGCAACATTGTGTATGAATTTACTTGCGTATTCATGACACTTACTTCGCATGTCGCTAGCATTCTTGCCACACGTGCATCGATGACATTGTCTATGTGCATCTAAAAATAACTGTCTGTGATACCGATACTACAGATCTTAATTTATTGGTAATAAGTTATCGTGTGATAAGTTGTCGCTTACAACGAGCCTCATACGAAGGCTCAGAGACACACAAAGAGAAATGGAAAGAGCTAGGCTCGGAGTTACACTGCGTGATCGAAACACAAATGAGGAGCTCCGCAGAAAAACCAAAGTCACCGACATAGCTCTTCGAGTAGCTAAACTTAAGTGGCAGTGGGCAGGGAACATTGCTCGTAGAACCGATGGCCGATGGGGCAGTAAGGTTCTGAAATGGCGGCCACGTATTAGAAGACGCAGCGTAGGGAGGCCCCCAACAAGGGGGACCGATGACCTGGTGAAGGTCGCGGGAAGCCGATGGATGCGGGCAGTACAAGACCGGTCATCGTGGAAAGCCTTGGGAGATGCCTTTGTCCAGCCGTGGACATCTATAGGCTGAAGAAGAAAAAGAATCGTTTTCATTGATTTAACTGCAATCTTTACCAAGACACCTCCATGCCTCGGAAAGTACGTTAAGTTCAACAGCTCAGCAGCAGAGATCGACGAATGACAGCAGGGGCCAACGCCCCTAAATATGAATCGGGGACAGCAGGACACAATCGGGGAAAAATCCCGCTGAACATGTATCATCATCATCAACCTTTTATCGTCCCACTGCTGGGCACAGGTCTCCTCTCATACAGAGAAGGATTGAGCGTAATCACCACGCTTGCTCAATGTGGGTTGGCGATTTCAGACTTATAAAGTCCAGGTTTCCTCAAGATGTTTTCCTTCACCTTCAGTCATTGGTGTCCAAGATATACTTAGAAAGTACATATAACTTTAGAAAAGTTACATTGGTACTTGCCTGACTTGGAATCTAACCGGCACACTCATGCCACCACGACGAACAAGTATGAACTCCCCCAAATACTAATCAAAGTATAAACGGGGTCTTAGACAAGATCATATACACACACTTCACTACAAATACCTAATGTCTCATTAAAATCTGACCTGCCCGAAGTCCTGACTGCCTTATTACTATTTTAGTTTCAAATAATGAAGAGATTTACAAGACTGTATCATAGACGATTTTTATATAGAAAAAATCTAACAAATTATATGTCTGGGTCTGATTTTTGAGAAAAATATCTTATTTTAGCTCTAAAAGCCCTAAGTTTTGTCCCTTACGTTACATCATGTTTCTGGTATCATATATTCGTTTACATGTTTGGCAAACAAGTCACGAATACACATTAGGTAAGCTTTTTTATTATTTCTTTCCTTATTTCTTCAAACTAGAGCCACCTACCTGATCATAGTAAAGTAGATAGGTCGTATTAACTTACCTCCTAACATAAGCTTGAATAACGTGGAGCAAGGAGCATCGATCAGTACCACCATAATGAAGGTTACAATAAACGCCAGCGAGTAGTGTGCCAGGAACTTAAATAGCTGAAAATTGAAACGAAAATTGATACATGGATACTATAGAATGTATTCGTCTTACAGTGTGGCTAACATGAGTTTTCCTTACGAGATTCGATCATTCGCATCGACCGGGTTTGTCGCTCTCATTGGTTGAGAGTCCTTACAACCTTCAAGCGAGCCAATCAGTGAGTCAAACGCGGTCGATATCGATGATTGAGTCTTCGTAATAAAAACTCATGGTAACCACATAGGTCGAACGCGGAATATCATAACTGTTAGATACCTTTTTTGGATGGAAAATCATCAAATGACTACTCAACGGAAGAGCGTGTCAGACTTTTACTGACTAAAACCCACCCGTGTTTCTTCACTTGCCTGTGCGCCCGGGGCCACGGGGTCTCTTTCGAACAATCCCCGCCCCTGGCAGACATCGGTCCTGGAGGACCCCGTAACTGTGTGCTGACATCTCTTGGAGTGCGCGTGGAACACAGCGCGCCGAATTGTCGACAAATCGGACCGCAAACCCGGGGGCTGTTACATACCTAGCCAATTTAAAAGTGTGACTGCTATCTATTACAGGACCTGACTTTCTAAATTTGCTTTTATTTAATAACTATATTACTAGTGCTTAACCGCCACCGGTAGCGAACACGGCTGTTGCGCAAGGAGGCGCGGGTTCGATCCCGGCACAGTGCAAATATTTGTATGCATGAATATGAATATTTGCACTAGTCTGGTCGTGCCTCGGGAAGCACGTTAAGCCGTTGGTCCCGGCTACCATACAAATATCTAGTGGCAGTCGTTACGGGTTGTTGGAGC
This sequence comes from Sesamia nonagrioides, assembly GCA_017933935.1. Taxonomy (NCBI): domain Eukaryota; kingdom Metazoa; phylum Arthropoda; class Insecta; order Lepidoptera; family Noctuidae; genus Sesamia; species Sesamia nonagrioides. The sequence continues at coordinate 57,070 of JADWQK010000080.1, read as the reverse complement.
CCTCAAAAGTCCAACAATTTGACTATCGCCTTCGGGTTAGCGAGGTCAGACGGCAGTCGCTTCATGGAAAATAGTTCAAAGTTTAGCCAAATCAGCAGTTAGACTAGTAAAGCGGACCCCAGACTCCAAAGCTGAAAAAGCGTCGGATGCGACTGGGATTAACGCTGTGATGATGATGATGAGTCGTTACGGGTTGTTGGAGCCCTCAAAAGTCTAACAATTGGTCTAACTGCAATGCTTAGATATCGCCTTCGGGTTGTGGAGGTCAGACGGCAGTCGCGTCACGAAAAGTATCGAAGTTTAGCCAAAATCAGCAGTTAGATTGGTAAAGCGGAGCCCAGACTCCAAACTGAAAAAGCTGCGGATGCGACTGGGATTAACGCCGAGATGATGATGATGATGAGTGCTTGACCGCAATCCCACCTGATGGTAAGCAGTGATGCAATCGTCGATGTTAAAGCGCGCTAGTTTATTAAGAGCTTATTCACTGAAAAATAAACTGAGTGAATAGGAAAGAAGACGGCAGTTGAGCAAGGTGATGCAATGTTACACCCAACAACACGACCAACGATGATGCGCCAGAGGGAGATTGATCTGGAGACCCTCCACGACTAAACACCCGACACAACAACATTTGGCGCATCGTACCCGGTACACATCGCACCACAACTGCTCAGACCCGTCCTCGGTACGGCTTTACCAGACATCATGCCGGAACAGGTACTAAACGTTACGGTACTTAAATAGTGTGTAATTTGAGTTCTTTGTGTCCTTTTCTTCTATTTAATTAAGAAAAGGATAGTAGAAAAATATTAGTTTAGTTATATCGAATCTAAATATCCCATATCGAGTTTAGACGTACAGTTACTGAATATAACGTCTGTTTAATTCGATTCTATTATTATTTACTTTATACTTTTACTAGCTTTCCGCCCGCGGCTTCGCCCGCGTGGAGTTCGGTTATATCGCGCTTTTTAGATTTCCCTCGGGAATATAAAATTTTTCCGGGATAAAAGGTAGCCTATGTTCTTTCTCGGGGTCTAAAGATTGTCTGTGCCAAATTTCATCAAAATTGATTGAGAGGTTTAAGCGGGAAAGCGTAACAGACAGACAGACAGACAGACAGACCGACAGACAGACAGACAGAGTTACTTTCGCATTTATAATATTAGTAGATTTCCGCGGCTTCGCCCGCGTGGAGTTCGGTTATATCGCGCTTTTAGATTTCCCTCGGGAACATCAAATTTTTAGGATAAAAGGTAGCCTATGTTCTTTCTCAGGGTCTAAAGATTGTCTGTGCCAAATTTCATCAAAATCGGTTGAGAGGTTTAAGCGGGAAAGCGTAACAGACAGACAGACAGACAGACAGACAGACAGAGTTACTTTCGCGTTTATAATATTAGTATGGATTGTTACTTACCACTGATTTTACAGAGAAGAATACAGGCGCGATCGCACTCGAATTGACCACAACTACCAATCCATAGTGGAATAAATATATTCCGTATGACATCCGAGACTGGAGCTTCCATACCTGCAGCGATAGGAACCAGTTAATGGGCCCTGAAAACAGAAGCAATGATAATTATTTTGTGTGCCCTGACGTAAGGCAACAGTGTAATCGGTGATCGCCAAAAGTACATGAGTGTGAAAAATTTTAAGAAATTGGATGGAGATTGTCGCATGATGGTTATATAACAACTAGCGGCCGCCAGCGACTTCGTTCGCGTGGAGTTAGTTATGCTCTGCTCCTATTGGTCGCAGCGTGATGTTATATAGTCTAAAGCCTTCCTGGATTAATGGGCTACGCAAAACGAATTTTCAAATCGGACTCGTAGTTCCTGAGATTAGCGCGTTCAAACAAACAAACAAACTCTTCAGATTTATATATTAGTATAGTTAGCAATATACATTTTTTACAATACCTTAGATATCTATGTAAGGTATTACAAAAATATGTATATTGCTGTGGAAGAGCGGAGTCTCCTAATACAGGCATTACATGCTTAACAGGAGGCTCCAATCATCAACTTCTTCTTCTTCAGCGTACAGAGGTCCACTGCTGGACAAAGGCCTCAAAGGCCTCCCCTAAGGCTTTCCACGATGACCAGTCTTGTGCTGCCCGCATCTATCGGCTTCCCGTGACCTTCACCAGGTCATCCGTTCACCTTGTTGGGGGCCTCCCTACACTGCGTCTTCCGGTACGTGGCCGCCACTCCAGAACCTTACTGCCCCGGCCATCGGTTCTACGAGCAATGTGCTCCGCCCACTACCATTTAATTTTAGCGACTCAAAGAGCTATGTCGATGACTTTGGTTCTTCTGCGGATCTCGTCATTTCTGATCCGATCGCGCAAAGAAACTCCGAGCATAGCTCTTTCCATTATGAGCAACCAGGTTTTAGTTCCGTAATTCATCACTGGCAACACAAACTGGTCAAAGACTTTAGTCTTAACACACTGTGGTATCTTGGACGACGAAAATATGTAGCGTAGCTTCCCGAACGCTGCCCAGCCGAGCTGGATTCGATGAGACACATCTTTCTCGATGTTGGTCCTACCTAGTTGGACTGTTTGTCCCAGGTATACAAAGTTATTTTTTGTTTATGCGAAACCTAAATATAGTTTGTTCAGAATAAGCAACTGAATCGATTCCAATCATTTTTATACCATGTTATATTTTGTCACAAACTATTGCAATATGGTTACCGAGTGCGGTACGCAGCTTGTCGATCAACGCCCGCGCAACAGCTGACGCCAAAGGTCAATGCACCACTCGCCCTCTAGAGCGGAGCGTGGACCATATTTTTGCTGGGACAGCTAAGTAGAATGACAAGCTCATAACCTGGTTGTATTTCATCATACCTTTTTGAAATTTTGTACATAGATTCTTTAATTAAAAATACTGGACACGTGTTTCGAGTTTCGCATGAACAAAAAATGATATTGCATAAACGTATTTTAATTCTTGATTATGTAATTTCCACTTACCACCATAACCATTCACACAAGCGAACACCATACAACCAACGAAGAGTGCCCACAGAGGTCTGATGAAGGAATTGAACAGACTGTCGAGCATTTGATTGTCCCAGTCCGGTTGTCCGATAGGATTGTTGGTGTATACGATGAAGGTTGATAGAGAAAAGATTGCGCACCAGTATAGTACTGTTGTTAGCTGCAAAAAGGGTTTCAATATACAATGGCGCTGATTCTCCTGTTCACAAACTAAACTGCACGGTTCTTCTTCTTTAGCCTATAGATGTCCACTGCTGGACAAAAGCCTCCCCCAAGGCTTTCCACGATGATCGGTCTTGTGCTGCTGTGATAGTCCATGCCTATCGACTATCTTAATTTGACAGGATCTAATCTGTCTAGATTAGACGCGATTACAACCATGGCGACCAAAAATTCGTCAATTTACATCAGGAGTGGACTAATTTGTCAGGCGGCCACTCAGCCCAAAACCAGGAAAGTTTCACTAGCTAATTTAATTGAACCCTGTATATAGAAACTCTGGCTACGCATAGTGCGTTTGGGTATTTCTAAAATATCATGATACCTATATCTAAACCCACTATCGGTTTTGCTAATCAGCCGACACCTATTAGGTATATAAAGCTATTTATTTCTTATTGCAGATAGAGTACGTCATTATAGACACTTAAATAGCTTAACCTATCATAAACACCAGGTATTAGAAAAACTGTTTTGTCTTATCAGAATTTAAGACCAAGAGCGATTCTGCACTTCATCCGATCCGAATCCGAATTCAAGTCATGAGTTCAATCCGAATTGGAAATTTTCTTATTTCTTACGGACTGAATTCGGGTGTTCCTAAGTAAGTTCTATGACAACTTCTGAACGTAATATCTCGAATTCAGATGTGTGAGATTTGGAGTGCACAACCTCTACTCTCCTCTATCTCCTCTCTGTTAGGATGATTTTCTCGAGGCTAATCCAATATTTAAGTCGTGGTGGCCTTGTGATTAAAATACCAGCTTCTCAAGTATGAGTGCGCGGGTTCGATTCCAGGTCAGGCAAGTACCGATGTAACTTTTCTAAAAGTTATATGTACTTTCTAAGTATATCTTGGACACCAATGACTGAACGTGAAGGAATCACCTGGACTTTAAGTCTGAAATCGCCAACCCACATTGAGCAAGCGTGGTGATTACGCTCAATTCTTCTCTGTATGAGAGGAGACCTGTGCCCAGCAGTGGGACGATAAAAAGGTTGATGATGATGATGATGAATCCAATATTTTAACGTACCTTTGACATAACCAGCTTCTTCGTTTTAACGATGTAACCAAAAAGCATTCCAACGAAGAACGGGGAGGCTCGAGTCAAAGTGTTCATATAATAGTTTACCGAGTAGTACAACACCTGGTCAGGCCGGCTGGAAACAAAAAGATTATATTGGTAAGAGGCCAAACGATCACAGGAGCATGGTGCGGATGGTAATCACCAGGGTAGTTTTAGTAAGGTAAAAATCCCAGACTCCTCAACCTCTGAGGACCGAGGTCGGGGAGTCTGGGAGTTGCGTTTGATGGTTTCCCCCCCCGAAAACAAAAAAGGGGGAAAATGTTCCTCCCACAAATAACTTTTACAATAGGTTGTGTTAACATGAAAGCACACTTTTACCTATTTATGAAGAGGATCTTTTACCCGTCGGTGTCTCAAAAAGAAGGTGAAAGATTTGCAGCTATGCTTTCGATAACTGCGTCTACAAAATATATCTTAGTGGCATAAAATTAGAGAGGGAAGCACAGAACAGCTCAAAGTAGCGGTGTTATATCTGGGCCATATACAACGTGTAACATAAAGGGTATATACATAACAAAGGCACGGCATCTTTACATGATATCAAACGATATTGGAAGGGTTTTTTAATCTCTTTATGTTAGGAAGTTATGAGGAAAAACACCGCCTGTGATCGGCTACTATCATACTAGTCACACAGAGATATTGAAGACATTTATCGGATTTTGGCAAGTAACGTGACGGGTAACGAGTAGTTATTAACGTATGTAGTGTGCTGCCACGTTTGTTATGATTTGATGTTAAGAAACACACGAAACCGAAAATTTGGTACCAATTTTTTGAGTATTTTATTTTGAGTTAAAACCCTTCCGATATCGTTTGATATCATCTAAAGATGCCATGCCCTTGGTATGTATATACCCTTTTTGTTACACGTTGTATAATAATAATATCTTTATTCAAGTAACAAAGACTCATATTGTTAGTAAACCTTAAGAACTATGTTAAACAATTTACTTTATATTTAAATTTATTTCATCCCGTGAGAGATGGCATTGCAATGATTCACATATAAACAATCGAGCCTGCTAGCGATCATTTTCGGGATCTTTTTGGAACTGTCCCGAACTCTGCGCACCAGGGATGCACATCTCATTCGCATCGTTGCGTAAAAAAAATGTTAATATGTGCGTGCGCGAACATTCCCGATGCGCTACAAAAACGGGGCAGCCCCATCAAGCCCCTGAAGGCATTGTTATATTGGACACGAAGGGCGCTGTACGACCGTTGGGTATATCTAGCCCACAGGCTGCACGTGTAAAAAGTTGTACAATATGCTCGAAACAGAGCAGCGTGCAAACCTGCGAGCCAGCATATTCGCCCTTACCGACAACGCCCTCCTTTCCCGCTCAATATCGAGTCCGTCATTGTGGTCAGGGGTCAACATATGACCAAGATGTTTGACCAGCATTTCTTACACATATAAAACCTTTTTTACAAAAAAACAACCGACTTCCAAAAACCACTACAAAGTGAAAATAACTAATTTCGGAAGTCGGTGTCTTTGGTTTTGTATATTCGTTTTTGTATAGTCGGTTGTTTTTTTGTAAAAAAGTTTTTATTTTATACGTTTTAGTTGTTAAAAGTACTGTGTATTCAGTTGCATCCGAAAAGGACGTAATTTTATTTATTTTAATTTTTACCCGTATGTATTCCCTCAACTGCCTATGGTCTTCATCATCAAATTTACTGCAGACCATTATTTTAACCCAATGGGTGCAAAGGTCTCATCAATTTAAATGAATTAAGTCCTACCACAAAATAGCTACTGTAAACCGTTGAGGAGTTCCCAAAACTAGCCTTTGTCTTCATCATCAGAGCTCTTATGACAGTCACAACCCATCTAGGTGTAAAGTTCTTATCAATACAAATTAATCGAGCCCAAACACAAGGTAGCTTCTGTGAATTGTTGAGGAGTTCCTTCGACTGTCTCCCGGCTCCATCATCAGATCTACTCCAGACCTTTATTAAATTGTAGTGCTTTAAAATACTTAATGAAAATCCTAAGAAATGCACTAGTCGCCCCTACAATTTTTGAAAGTTCCCCTTTTTTCTCTGGTCTTCCACCATCAAACCCTAATATCCTTATCATGGGACCACCTTGGGAACGTCTTCTTTCCAACAGAAAAAGAATTATTAAAATCGGTTCATAGAAGTTATGCGCGAACAAACATAAAAAAAGCATATATACGGTCGAATTGAGTAACCTCCTCCTTTTTGAAGTCGGTTAAAAATTAGTGATTGCAGCAACACATGCCACATGGATACAGACACGTACGAGAAGACATATACATAAACAAGATAATTCAATAAGATCAGTTAAGTTTTACGTAATATGGAAAATTTAAATACTTTCTAAGATAACCGTCAAAAAATGAATTACCTAACGCACCTTACGGTTTAAATAGTCTTTCCGCTGAAAATAAAGTGATGTGATGAAGATGGCGTAAGAAAACCCTTCGATTATAATAAAGATAATTAATAAAATTACAAAACGTAATATCGCGCTTGTATTCCATGTAGGGTTACGCAGAGGTGTGGTGTGTAGACAGAAGACCCATATTAAAGATAAACATGGAAAATAATACGGTATTTGTAAGTGTGTTGTTTGGTTTCGTAACTATATTCGTTTCATAAGCTAATAGCAAAGTGAAGTCATAATATGTTTGAAATTCTCTTCAACATCAGCTATTTTATTTTATTAAAACTTTATGGTACATCCTTTGTTTTCGTATGTACACGAACGAAATAAAATATGGATGAATATTTTGTAAGTGGAGTTATTAGATCGCTCTGCGGGCTATAGAACGAGCTATGCTCGAAGTCTCTTTGTAGGATGAAATCAGGAATTTCATTATCCGGAAAAGTAACGAATTTTCGACATAGCTTGCAAATTACCTAAACAAACTGAAGTGGCAGTGGACTGGCCATGTTTGTCGAAGGTCCAATGCCCGGTGGAGTAGTCGAGTCTTGCTCCCTAATTACGTAACATACTATTACTATCAATTTCAATCATTATATAGCATATTGCTAATCAATTGCTCCATAAGTTTGAAAATAGTACCTGCTCAACAAAGTAAATAACACAATGTATGCTGTTGAACTGTCAAAATAAAACCCATAGCTACTTATAGTGTGTTATGCAATAACGATGCTGAAACGCATATCGGCAAGCATAATGTGGAACTCCCCCTAGTTAGACGGACGACCGGACGGTGGCTGGAATACACGGTAAGCGAATGCGGGAAGCAAAGGACAGAGTGTTTTGGCGCAGCTGTAGAGAAGCGTGGGCCATCCCAGGAGTTTACTATAATAGACTAAGTAGATTGGACCATCACATCCCCATCATCATCACATCATCCACCACCATCATCATCATCATTGCATCATCGACCTTTTTACCGTCCCAATGCTGGGCACAGGTCTCCTCTCATACAGAGAACGATTGAGCGTAATCACCACGCTTGCTCAAAGAGGGTTGCCGGTTGGTGATTACAGACTACCAAGACGAAGAAGAAGACCAGATTTCCTCAAGATGTTTTCCTTCACCTACTCCATCATTGGTGTCCAAGATATACTTAGAAAGTACATATAACTTATACGTTATTATTAGTTATTGTTACAATGTCCAAAATAAGTTATAGTAATAGATACAAAAATAAGGAAAAAGAAATGAATTAAGAATAAAAACTTTTTTACAAAAAAAACAACCGACTTCCAAAAACCACTACAAAGTGAAAAATAACTAATTTCGGAAGTCGGTGTCTTTGGTTTTGTATATTCGTTTTTGACACCGACTTCCGAAATTAGTTATTTTTCACTTTGTAGTGGTTTTTGGAAGTCGGTTGTTTTTTTTGTAAAAAAGTTTTTATTTTATACTTTTTAGTTGTTAAAAGTATTATGTATTCAGTTGCATCCGAAAAGGACGTGATTTTATTTATTTTAATTTTACCCGGATGTATTCCCTCAACTGCCTATGGTCTTCATCATCAAATTTACTGCAGACCATTATTTTAACCCAATGGGTGCAAAGGTCTCATCAATTTAAATGAATTAAGTCCTACCACAAAGTAGCTACTGTATACCGTTGAGGAGTTCCCGAAACTAGCCTTTGTCTTCATCATCAGAGCTCTTATGACAGTCACAACCCATCTAGGTGTAAAGTTCTTATCAATACAAATTAATCGAGCCCAAACACAAGGTAGCTGCTGTGAATTGTTAAGGAGTTCCTTCGACTGTCTCCCGGCTCCATCATCAGATCTACTCCAGAACTTTATTAAATTGTAGTGTTTTAAAATACTTAATGAAAATGCTAAGAAAATCACTAGTCGCCCCTACAATTTTTGAAAGTTCCCCTTTTTTCTCTGGTCTTCCACCATCAAACCCTGATATCCTTATCATGGGACCACCTTGGGAATGTCTTATTTCCAACAGAAAAAGAATTATTAAAATCGGTTCATAAACGACGAAGTTATGCGCGAACAAACATAAAAAAAAAGCATATATACGGTCGAATTGAGTAACCTCCTCCTTTTTGAAGTCGGTTAAAAAAAACATTACGGTAAAAAAGTAATTGAATAAATGAATAAATTGTTTATTCCGCTTAAACACAATACACAACCAAAAATAAAAAAGACATAAAATACCACTTAGCCAAAAGCCTCGTACCTAAGCCTAAACAATATGGCATTTGACAATTTTGTCTATTGATGTCACAGCGGGTTCGGGTGCTCGAGTGGCGACCAGGCACCGGAAGACGCAACGTGGGTAGGCCCCCGACAAGGTGGACCGACGACCTGATGAAGGTAGCGGGAAAGGAGGATGCGTACCAGTCGTCATGAAGATCCTTGGTCCCCCAAGGATCTTCACGACGTATAGCCAGCAGTGGAAGTCTTTCAACTGTAATGATGATAATGATGATGAAGTCACAGCCAGCACAAAGCCGACACACATTATTTGACATTGATAATGACAATCCAAATTAATCCACCCATGTTGCGCTCTAAAACACCAATTGCAAAGAAATGGATAATTAATACTTGCTTTACAAAACTAACAAAGTATAGTCCAGAGTTAATACATTATCTCAAACTTCTTGTCATAGAGATCGGCAGAAAATACTGACCAAATGGAAATGATTTAACTGAATTAGTCCTAATAATACGTACGCGTTCATTGTAGACGGAAATTCCATGATGAAGTTGTAGGTGGTGGAAGCTGTCAGGATACCGACCAAACCAGTTAGTAAAGCTGCCCATGCTATCCTCTTATTTCCCAGGAGAACCCAGAAGAGAATCAGTGGTGACAGAATATGAAGTTGGACATCTATGGCTAAGTACCAAGTCTGGCCGACACACTGAAAATAAAAAAAAACCTTATTTAGATTTTTCGTGCGTATTTAAAAGTCCTTCAGTAATGACGGCAAATCTCAACCGAGATCAGCCTTCGTCACGGGAATATTATAAAGCACAATTATTATGTGCGCTCTCTCTTCGTTTGTTGTCACAGACGGACAATTCGACACGATTAGGGAGCGATCAGGCGCAGGTTTTAATGTGTTTTCCGAGACACTTAAATAAGAAAAGCCATATTTTAATCCTAAATTATTTACTTGCTCGTTCTAATTTCCATTCGAAATGTTTATGCATAGACCGATTGAATCCTCATGTTTTCTATTTTCAAAATTTAAAATGTAAATTGATTAAAAAAATACTGCAGCAAAATTGTACTGATTATATATTTAATGTTAGTGACATTTAATTAAGAAAAAATACTATTTTTATAAGAAGAAATTAAGCCTTTTTTATCATACGATTAAAAAATTCAACATATAGGTACTATGTATATTTAAAACCCAAAAAATAAAGAAAATATTTTTTTTTGTTAAATAGCCTATCATTCTTCCATTTAAATTCTTGTTATAGCAAGAAATTCTTCACATATTTTAGATTTTTCATTTAAATATCCCTAAATTCTGTTGATGTGGGCACAACACACCATCTGTGATATTTAGCGAGGGACTAAAACTGTGGATTTAGACTTATAAATCCTTTGTGTAAACTCTTTTTTCTGACTAAACGCTAATTTACACGGTTTCTGCGTCTAAACAGAGTTTAGTGGATGCAAGTCACGGTTTCTTGCTTAAATTTTATTGCATGCCATAGGCAAAAACTTGCATCATGTAACTAACTGTTGCTTTAGTTTCAGCCATAGATGAGTACAAATACTAACGTGTTTCAGCTACGCTGTTGAGTCACTGCTATATGTGCTACGACTTCGTAGCAATTTTTTTTTTTCGCTTGTGGCATCTCGTAGTTGACTTTGAGAGATCGTGACTACTTAACCAGACTATCCTTCGTAGCAAAGATAATCTCTTTTCGTAGAAAGATTTTCTCGGTGGTAGGCCATATCATCGGCTGCGGGCAGAAGTTACCACCCACCAGACAAAGTCTTGCCGCCAAGCGATTCGTCGTGTTCCGGCATGATGTCTGGTGAAGCCGTACGGAGGACGGTCTGAGCAGTTGTGTTGCGATGTGTGCCGGGTACGATGCGTCAAATGTTTTTGTGTCGGGAGTTTGGTCGTGGAGGGTCTCCAGATCAATCTCCCTCTGGCGCAGTATCGTTGGTCGTGTTATTGGGTCTAACACTGCACCACCTCGCTCAACTGCCGTCTTCCTTCCTATTCACTAAGGTTTTTTTAAGTGAATGGGCTTAATAAACTAGCGCGCTTTCCCATCAACGATTGCATCAATGCTTACGATCAGGCGGGATTGCAGTCAAGCGCTAGTTTATAATAATTTAAAAAAAAAATAGTAACAGTTATTTATGCCAGAGCACGCTGAGTTTCGATATAGGCAGACATTTTTATCACTTACAAATTGGCTGCCATTTTATTGTCATTTTTTATAATGTGCGAAATATGTTTTCAACTAACCGTATTCGTAGGATTCATATAGTTCTGCATGTGCAGTAAAGTAGACCACCATGAGGTCCTGCATCTATGAACATGACCCTCCACAGTACTCCATATGGGCCCGTCCGTCACACGATTGAGATATGTTGCTTCAAACAGAACTGCGACGGCCAGTAAGGGGAACATGCGCAGGAGTCGATTCAGCCAAAACAAGTGGATGTTCTTGAGCAATTGTTCTGGAATAATAAGGTTAATCCAATGAATGAGGTTTAACTGAAAAAATTAAAGCTATTGTTCCTGGCCGCAATTGAAGGTTAGTTCTCAAATTTAGTTTAGTTTTAGTAAATTTAAGTTCAGTACACCTTTTCCATTCTTCTTCTTCAGCCTATAGAGATCCACTGCTGGACAACGGCCTCCCCCAAGGCTTTCCAAATTGGGGGGTTTGCCATACTCCCCACGCTTGGCAGGCGGGTTGCGGATCGCAGTAATTTGATATTCCACAGCAGAAGCACTACTGCCCGTTTCCCTGGTGAGAGTTCTCTTACGACACCTACAGGAGGATATGGGGTGGTACTATTCTAAGCCAGATACCACACGGGGCGTATACCACACGAGAATTTCCCTTCATTTTCATTAAAAAAGGACAGAAGATAAGCGTTAGGTTACGGATTAACATCATCGACCTTTTTATCATCCCACTGCTGGGCACAGGCACAGGTTCTCATACAGAGAAGCATTGAGCGTAATCACCACGCTTGCTCTATGCGGGTTGGCGATTTCAGACTTAAAGTCCAGGTTTCCTCAAGATGTTTTCCTTCACCTTTTAAACAGTCATTGATGTCCAAGATATACTTAGAAACTACATATAACTTAGAAAAGTTACATTGGTGCCTGACTTGGAATCGAACCCGCACACTCATACTTGAGAGGCTGGTGTTTTAACCACTAGGCCACCACGATTTAACGGTTACGGATTAGTCACTGAATAATTGACACACATTGAAATTTCTACGTCATTTCCATGCCCTACCTATATTAATTACAAACAATTTTAATGAAATAATAAATCTGATAGAACGAATGATTCACGATATCGATATATTAGATATTAATGACGATAAAACACCAAATGAGTAATTTATTATGTCAACAAGCTTATAATGTACAGACGACGGCATATCAATCTACTACAATCTGACAAATTTCTTTATTAGATTTTCAACTTGATCTTTTAAACGTTAAAGTTCAAGGTTGAGTGGGAATATTTGATAGTTTCAGGTAGCTTGACCTGCTGTCGTCCGTACGTAAGCAATTTTTTCATTGTTTCAATACTATAAAAATGTCACACATTGAAAAATATTTTTATCGTTTATGGGCTGATTTTATCAAAACAATGCCTATATATTTTAATCGTTTGTGGACTGATTTTATCACAATAAGGCCTATATTATATAGGCATTATATAGTCTATCATAATATCTAGAATATAGAAGTTATTAAAGTTAGTAAATTAGTCATGTCGAGGCTTAGTAAAAAGTATTTCGTATTTATTTTATTTATTATGTTGCAGTGAAACTTTATACCTTTTTGATTTACAAAGTACATGATGCCAGTTTAGGATCATCTATTTAAAGAGTACACTGGGTAATAGGCTTCACTAAAATACAACCGTATTGTTTACAGTGTTAATAGCTTTCAGTACGACCCATAAGATCATTCGTATGGGTTGTACTGAAAGCTTTAAGTTTTAAATTTATAACAATGAAACCAAAAACTTCTTAATCAAAAAACTAGGCTCATTTATTTGCGCAAAATCAGCTCCATTCTTGACTCGATACTTACTTGAATTAAATTTTCCAACTGTAGTATATACCACGAGAAATCCGCTCAGCATGAAAAATGTATCCACAGTTACGGTCCCTGATATCACCCATAGAGATTTCCAGGACGTCATCCACTGAGACAAGGAAATAAATCGCTTAAAAATGACCAATGAAGATGTTCTAGACACTTAAAAAAGAATAGAATACTCTTTATTATCTACACCATATAGATTCAACTCATAAATAGAAAGATTTTACAAAGGGTGACACAACGGGCGACCGTATCGCTAAAAGCAATCTTTTGTAGACAATCTTTAAACATACATTTATATCTTTCATTCTTATGGTATGATAATAAAGAGATTTCTATTATATTTCCATCCTTATTGATTAATTATCCTTAAAAACGTATTGTGTTGCTTTAATTTTCTTGGAAATAGAGTATTTGACTAAAAAAAACTAGGTAATTAGTTCGTCAGTCAGATTTCCAAAAAATACTAGACACGTATTTTTTCTTTATTCATATAAACAAAAAATGAAGACGACACAGCACGTTGAAAACTCGTGTGACGTCACTGCACGCTACACTTTTTAGCGACCAGTGATGTCACCAGCCACCACACACACACAAGTGATCTTTGATGCCTTTTAAATTTGTCATTTTTTATTGATTTGATAATACAAAATATACGTATCCAATATTTTTCTATAATCTGAATGACGGACTAAATAGAATCAATTTTTTTTACCCAGGAAACATCCCTATTGTTTTAGGTAAAAAAATCAAACACATAACTCCCAATTCTGATTGGAAGTTATATATTCCAGCCATGTTGAGTAGGAATGTCACATTCTGGCTGATATTTTCAGCATTTATCACATCGCACTCTCGGTGGGAAACCGCCACTTTTGCAAAAAATTTTAAAAATTAATAAGTGTCCTGAAGCAACCCTTTAGTTTGTGGCGTAACGCTACTTTCGTAGTACTCATATACGTGGTTTCCGCAAAATGGCGTGAGTGTCATTATGGTTTTGGTGCGAATGACTTTTGATGCCAAGGTATTGTTTAAATTCCATTTTCGCAAAAGTGACGGCCTCGCACCGAGAGTGCAACATTGGCAGCAATGTGAACGCATTTTTTGATACCCAATGAGCTCTGGTCTTAAAAAATAGTCATAGAATGCTCTATTTGGTAAAAAATAATTAAGGTAGTAAGAACTCTCAACCAATGAGAGCGCCAAACGCGCTCGATATCGACGATCAAGTCTCGTAATGAAAACTTATACTAGGCATACTGATCTTTACCGGGAAACTAGCTGCCCACTGTTCGTCGCCTCCCGAACCAGCCGTGTCCGGTGACGATCCAACCCTTGCGGTACCTATGCTTCTAGGTCGTTCCGCTAGCTCTTCCTAGGTGTATCATCACCTATCTAGTTTTTTCCAAATAAAGTTGGGATCAGCTTCCAGTTCAGTTCAGGTCAGTTCTAGATTCAGCTGAATACCAGTATTTTACGACTGCCTATCAGACCTTCGCAACTCAATACTGGGTAATATGATGATGATCCCTCTTTCTAGGCATATATTATGTATAATTATTAAATTGTATTATTTATGGCCAAATAAAAATATCACCCCGATTACGAATCGATAATAGCTGATTGTTGATATGACTTTGAACTTTTCCATGTAGTTCTAGATTGCACACTATTTTTTTTTTTTTATATATATTATAAACTAGCGCCTGACCGCAATCCTGCCTGATGGTAAGCAGTGACGCAATCGTTGATGGTAAAGCGCACTAGTTTATTAAGAGCCTATTCACTCTAGCCTTGAAGACACTCAAATTGTAGTCCGACGGAAACACCGCCGCTGGCAAATTATTCCAGTCCCTCGATGTACGCGGTATAAAGGAGGAGGCGAAACGCTTCGTCCGGATCGAACACTTGTTTAACACGTTCTTAATTACACCTGTATTTATGTTTGTTTGTAATCGACTCATTTGGACTCGATTTAGAATCACTTTACACCGATGGAGTTAATTTAAACTATACTCTATTGTATTTTCTAGAACCGATGATAATAAAAAAAAAACTTGAAATAAGTTTAAATAAAAAACACACTTTCATGGTAAATAACTGTTACCTAATATAAAAATAAATAATAAATAGACTAAATAGTATTACTGTGGGGAGTGTGGGTAAAAGTTGTACCAGCTCTCAAAAAGCGCCCTACACTCTTTTCAAGGTTGCGATTTTCTACAACATTATTTTTTTATGCGAAACCTGAATATAGTTTGTTCAGAATAAGCAACTGAATCGATTGGAATCATTTTTACACCATGTTATATTTTTTCACAAATACATTTACAAGTTGTTGCAGTGTGGTTACTGAGCGCGCTACGCAGCTTACGCGAGCCCATGCCCGCGTTCAGCTGACGCCACAGGTCAATGCACCCGGCTCGTCCGTCTGAAGGGAGCGTGGAATATATTTTTGTTGGGACAACGAAGTAGAATAACAAGCTCATAACTTTGTGGTTTTTCATGATATATTTTTGAAATTTTTTACATAGATTATGTACTTAAAAATACTGGACACGTGTTTCGAGTTTCGCATAAACAAAAATAATGTTGTATATTAAAGTCTGCAGACCACCATGTATCGATATCTAAAATCGATAAATATTATGTGTTTTTTACGAGTCATCAATCGTTATTTGAAAAATCGATTGAAAAATCGAATTGCGTAATTATTATTATGCTATTACTAACATTTTCAATCATTTTGAAGCAGTATATTGCTAATACATTGCTCCGTATGTTCGAAAAATGTGTTTGATCAACAGTGTAAAAACGCAATGAATATTGTTGTACTGTCAAAATGAAACCCATTATTACTGATACTATTTTACGCGATTGCCGCGCTGTCTTGTTTTTTCGTATTCACATATTGATACTTCTGTGAAATTTACACAAAAAAGCTGCGTTTCCACAAGTCATTTAATTAATTCGACCCTGTATAACTGACAGAAGTCAAGAAAGTAATTTGAAGGCATACTCACCAAAAAGCCAGTGACAGGATTTATCCAATTTAGTTCTGTTGAAAACGAATGACCGAGCACTACCCACATCATGGCTAAAGATCTGATGCCTTCTAAACACTCAATGCTGTTAGAATTGGACTGAAAAGTCATAACGCGTCGGCCATTTGTGTACACGGAGAACGATCTGCCTATGACGCTTACTGTTTTGGGATCTGAAATACAAACTCAAACCCTAAGCATGTATGTAGGTTTTGGCAGGAAAGTGAAGCTGAGTGTTACGCTCGTTTTTCATTAGACTTTAAAAAAATATTTATAGTGTTGTTTACTAAATAAAAGTGCGTCATTTATGTAGTAAAAATTGCATTTAGTAAATAATTCATAAAGAGCAGTGAAATATCGCAGCATAGTGGCCACATCATGAGTTTGTCCCAAACTTCCCTCGTAAGACGGGTCACGCGGCCGTCTTTTTCGAAATGAATAATTCAAAATTACGTTACATTGGCTAAATGCACAAACCGTGCGAAGCCGAAAAATAAAGAAAGAAAGAAAAGCATGTATGTAGTTCAATTGAACCAGCTACAGACGCAATCACCCTTATTACAAAACATGGACTTCATTTAGATCAGGTTTAAACCACCTAAATGGTTATTTAATTATGCACCTTACCATTTATAGAAATTCAGTTCTTCTTTACATAAAAATGACATCTTAGTTCGGTACTATGTTGTCACTTATGTATTATTAACCTTGACTTGATCTCTATAAAGTTCGAAATACAAATACTGACTCAAAGGTTAAAACTGTCTTTGACGGTTAAATCCATTCCAAAACGTTGATCTCTTTTTTTTTTCTTTTACTTATGGCTTCGCACGGTTTGTGCATTTAGCCAATGTCACGTAATGAATTATTCATGTCGAAAAAGACGGCCGCGCGGACCGAACACGGAAGAAGATTTGGTTCAAAGCCATGATGTGGCCACTATGCTACAATATTTCACTGTTCTTTATGAATTATTCACTGAATGCACTTTTTACTACATAAATCACGCGTTTTTATTTAGTAAACGACACTATAAATAATTTAAAAGTCCAATGAAAAATGAGCGTGGTACTCATCTTAGCTTCCCGCCAAAACTCCCAACGTTGATCTCTAGGGAAAAGAACGGAAAAAAGACTTCAAGTGTAATCTTTTGAATTGAGAAATTAGTAAATCTTGGGTACATTATTTTCATTGCTAGTATATGTGTGTATAGTGTATGTACCTATTCTATTATTTGATGATGGTAAAGAAAATAATACACTTAAAAAGAAAACTTAAATACAATCACATAACAAAACTTTCGATAGTAAAAACTTGAAGAAATGTCAGGAAAACATACCTTTTTTCATAATTCTTGTTTGCCAAACATCAAACGTTGTACTCACAATAGTTATCAGTCCTATTAGAGAGAAAACGACTCTGAAAATTTCAAAATATGTAACTATTAACTTCGGTGTTAATTCAAAATATTCGTGCACACTGCATATATTATCAATATATACACCCTGTATACAAAATTATTTTTTGTTTATTCGGAACCCTAAACACGTGTCCAGTATTTTTAAGGAAAAATCTATGTACAAAATATAAAAAAAAATAATAATGAAAAACCACAAATTTATGAACTTGTTATCCTACTTGGCTGTCCCAACAAAAATACGGTCCGCGCTCCGCCCGGGCGGGTGAGTGTTACGTTGACCTCTAGTGTCAGCTGAGGTGCGGGCATGCGCAGGCATCTATCGTAAGCTGTGTGGCGCTCGGTAACCACACTGCAACAATCTCTAAATATATTTGGGAAAAACTATAACATGGTGTAAAAATGATTGGAATCAATTCAGTTGCTTATTCTGAACAAACTGTATTCAGTTTTCGCATAAGCAAAAATAACGTTGTACTGTTTTTTAAAATAGCATGCTAAAGTACTTAGAAACGAAGGGTTCACTGATCTCCTGTTAAGAAGTGAGCGTGGAGAGTGCTGGCATTCCAATTAATGAAGAGATTTTATTTTATTTCTTAAGGGACAATAAACAACAACATTATGTGTTATAACAGAGGAAGGATAATACATAATATTAGCAATATTGTAGCCCACTATCGACGGCTCACTCTTCAGCTTACATAACATTTCAACTACATACAGGGAAACTATTTTTCGAGTGCGCAAAAAAAATGGGTGGCTCAGAATCAATGACAGAACAAATCTGCATTATTAGTTTAAAATAAAAAATCATGTTTTTGTCCGCCCTAAAATCAGCAAATGAGAGACACCAATTATTCATATTAATATCGTAGTATTAGCATATGGCCGCGTAGTAAACATGCGGGCGGCGCGGGCGCGCGGGGGTCCTCTGATGTTCCCGCCGTCCCCACTCCGCCGAACATGACAGGAACCGCGTGCGGTGACCATTACATCGATTTTATAATAAACATATTTCGTTATCAATAACTATTTTTTTTTTTTGTACTAAAACATATCAAAGTAATAATATTTTTATCCATAAAACTTATTTAGCTATAAGTTGTCAAAGTTTGCGCACTGGATAAAATTTTATCCTGTATATACTTTACACAAGCAAATGAAGAAACATTGTTTGTTTTAGTGTGGGTTTTAGTCTGGCACGCCCAGAACGGGAAAAGCAATTTGATGATTACACACTAAAAAAGAAATAACATCACTAACTGTTTATTGTTTTAAATATTGCTACCTATCGTATGTATTGAGTTAAGGAAAACAATTTAAAATAGCCCTACATAACTTATAAGTGTACAAGTTCACTTACACAATGACAGTATCACCAGGCACCCAAGGCTTATCATCAGCAAGACGACAGAAATCATCAGTATATTGAAATCCGACCGAAGACATGTTAAATAGTAATGAATTTAAAGCTTGTTCAGTGGTACACGGTTTAGGAATGCAGACGGCTAATCTGAAATTAAGTGCAGCGAGTGGATTGTCTTCTATAATATTCCTAAAAAAATAAAACAAATAATTAATATCAATATTCATGCTCCCACTAAAGCTGCATGAAGTGATGCTGCAGTAGATTAGCTCAGAGATGAAATTTGAAATGCAGTATAAGCTGCCTCGCATTGGAAAGGTTTTATTTATTTATTTCGCACAGAGAAATGTATAGCGGCGGACTTGTCAACTATGGGTGGTCTTGAGATTAGATGGCAGGTGCTTTAATTGAAAACAGTGATCAGAAATAAAATCTTATAACACTACTTACAAATACTTAAATAAATTATATACACATACATACTCTACCAAAGTATATAGGTATTTATAATACAATACCTAAAACTTAGGAGACAGAGGGGTTCAGATGAGTCTACCTTCGTTATTTAGAATATAACTCTGCCTGATACCAAGAGGAAGCGCATTCCACAGTGGAATAGACTGAATATGAAATGAAGAATGAACAAATTCAGACATATGTGAAGGACAGAGTAAAGAAGGTTTTCCCTACAATGAGAGGCTAGCGTATACTGGAAATGTATAATAGTTTGAAATGTCGTTATGAGTACATATTTGCGTATAGCAGCAAACAGCGAGTGGTGACGGCTGCGCTGCTTAGGCCTTCCAATTAGTCTTCTAAGTAATATCACAGTCTAAAAATCATACAATCGTCCAACGAAGACGTCTAGACAGGGTAATCGTGCGGGGTGTGAGGGGCGAGACGCGGGTAAGCGGATCCCGAACTGCGAACAAAACGATGTTAGTAATTCGGGATATATGATCAAGGGCTAACGCTAAGGGCTAATTGTTTTGATATTTATGGCATTATCATGGCATCAATTTAATATAAGAGATTTAAAAACAACTGTCACGGACAGAATTCAAGTCGTGAACTTTTCCGAATCCTGATGTAGCACTGACAGCTGAATTATTTATTCATTTAAACTTCACTTAAATAATATTACAGTACAGTAAGTGTCACAGTAACTAGTTATCAGGTCTGTATCAGTTCAATTATTAAAGCTCTTTGTATATGCTTCATTTGCATTTTTTACTGTCGTACTCAACTCCATAATAAGTTAATAATACATGCAGTAAAGAGCGTGTTAAAAATTTGTTTCATTATTATATTAATATGTTATATTGTTTTATTTATAATAAATATATAGATGTTGATCTGAAATAAATAAATAATTTCATAAATATTGTTTATTTGTGACAATCCTGGCTGATGCGTTATTGTTTAGACGATGTCGGCATTTTACATGAGGTCAAAGGCGTTGACCTACTGTATGATTTTTATACTGTGGTAATATCATTAGTTCCAAACTAAAGCCACCGGGCTAGGAAAACTTGCGGCTAGGGAAGCTTGCTGCGCTGAGCATTTTTTTTTTTCATTGTAAACCAAAGCTTGACCGTAATCCCACCAGATGGTAAGCACTGATGCAGTCATTGATGGTAAAGCGCACTAGTTTATTAAGAGCCTATTCACTCTAGCCTTGGAGACACTTAAGTTGTAGTCAGATGGAAAGACAGCCGCAGGCAAATTGTTCCAGTGCTTCGAAGTACGTGGTGTAAAAGAAGAGGCCAAACGCTTCGTCCAGATCATAGTGTCAACTACTTAAGGATGGATATTATGCAATGTAAGAATAAGAAAATGACCTTTCATCTACAAATCCTGTCATCGCCTGAATCGTTGTTCTTAAAACCTTAAGCTCTTCTAAGGCCTTTAAATTTTCGCCATTCCAATTCAGAAGATTTGGGTCAAAAGTTTTGAAATCCATATCCCATGGGAAGTCAAAACTCTGGTTCATCGGAACTTGTATCATACAATATTTCCCTTGAAGTTTGGTGTTTGGTGTGATTGGTTCGTTGAATCCGATGCATTGATGATAGTTGCCCAGGTCGAGGGTATTGCCATCTGAAATTCCCCTTGGAATCCGGATGCCGGCATCAGCGACTGTGTTAGAAATATTGAACTGATAAGTACTTACTCGATAACGCTCACAATATATAATTCCATTACTATGACTATTGCACTGCTCTGAAAGTATGTTCGTAATTTAGAGCTAAACTCAATTTAAGTAAAGTTAACACAACACACAAGTAAACATGAATAAACAATACACAAAATGAAAGAACCCTAAGGGTTAATAAGAAATTCAATAATATCATAATAGAGATATCTAGTGCCAAGGAATTTGGAAAATAGGTATTTGAAGAAACATATTGCCGTCGCGTTGCTTCCAACCTCTCCTGGTAAAGTGCTAAAAGGACAGTTGCAGCTCAGGCTGATTTTACCTACAAAAACGTTGACTAAAAGAGATTTCGTATTCCGCTGTTTTCTTTTGCAAAACACGACAGATCTCAATTATTTTTATGGAAAAGTCGACCTATGCTTTTATTTTTTTCTTTTTTGTCAAAAACTTATCATGTTTGTCTAATAGTCATTTGAACATCACGGTAAAAATGGGTTATTTTTACCCGACTACGGCAAAGCAAAAGGAGGGTTATGATTTTGACAGGCTATGTATGTATGTATGTATGTATGTATGTATGTATGTATGTATGTATGTATGTATGTATGTATGTATGTATGTATGTATGTATGTATGTTCATCTGTTCCCTCGTAACTTCTAAACTACTTATCAGAATTCGACAAATGATATATCATTAGAAGCGTCTTAATTGTCCGCTGGTTATAGGCTATATGGGATTTCACTAAATTTACTGTGGCGCCCTCTAGCGGACAAAACATACAGAGTAAAAAACTAAAGTTAAGATAAAGATGCCGTGTTTGGTATCATTTGAAAGCCCTTTACTTGTACATTTTGAATATATATATATTGCTAGCATTTGCGTGTGACTTTACCTGTATTCATGGGCTGGTTGCATATATGTAATTCACATCTTTTCGTTCATAGCTTCTTTACTACTTATCAGAATAAGACCACTGCAGTACCATTAGAAGGGCCTTGATATTCTGTTAGTTATGAGCTATAAAGCTTGTCACCAAATTTAGTATTGCGCCCTCTAGCGGACAAAAAGTTCTATGTTAATATAAAATTAAAATAAATATACCGTGTTTGGTATCACGTGAAAGAGCTTCACGAGTGCTTTATGCTTGTACATAATTACAAGAATGCTTCAATGATGTTAAATATGAGCGATAAGAGTAAAGCGCGGATCACGGGAACTGTGAATCGCTTTATGCAATGTAGAGCAGTGTGAACATTATTAGAATATGTAATGCACTAATGAAAACGACATAAGCTGGGAGTAACTCCACGCGGTGAAGGCGGAAACAGTTTTATAACTGGCTAAATCTCCCATAAAAAGGCCTCTGCACTATATGCCTTCGGGCTTATGTTGTTATATGTGCGTGTAGATGTAATATGTCAAGTACCTAGTTTTTAGTTCATCAGTTTAACTTTTGTTAATAATATGCGTCACAAATACACTTTAACACCAAAATAGTACAAATAAAAAAAAGTTAAAAAACTAAAACCCAACTACGACAAAAAACGACGCTGAAAAAGTATAAAACAAGATTTTCAGAATACTGAACTGAACAAAGTTGCTAATGTAGTTGCAAGTAAATGGACACAGTAGTAATGTCATACAATACTATTCTGAAGTATGCAATATTCACTATGTAGAGATAAATTTTCATGTTTGGAAAGGCGTAGTCACACGTTGTCAAGGTGCTACGGTAGGTAGGTATATGTAACGTGTGACTACGCCTTTCCAAACATGAAAATTTATCTCATAGTGAATATTGCATACTTCAGAATAGTATTGTATGACATTACTACTGTGTCCATTTACTTGCAACTACATTAGCAACTTTGTTCAGTTCAGTATTCTGAAAATCTTGTTTTATACTTTTTCAGCGTCGTTTTTTGTCGTAGTTGGGTTTTAGTTTTTTAACTTTTTTTTTTGTCAATTTTGAAGTATCGTATTTCTTTTTTTTTTTAATAAATTATAAACGGATTTCAGTCAAGCACTACTTGACCGCAATCCCGCCTGATGGTAAGCAGTAACGCAATCGTTGATGGTAAAGCGCACTAGTTAATTAAGAGCCTATTCACTCTAGCCTTGAAGACACTCAAATTGTAGTCCGAATTAAGTTTCGGATAAAATGAAATGATAGGGGCACGTATAATTACGGTGTAAAATTGTAAAAACAAATAATTGCTCTAAAAGCATTCCACCAAGAAAACAGCAGACACAGAATACGTTTTTATAGAGAAAGCACCACTAGAGTTCCCTCTTAAACTACTAAACTACTAACTAAACTAAATTTTAAAGACAATTCACAAATGGCCGGTCTGAAAATTTTGTAACTATTGTTTAAATAATCTATTTAAATCTGCATCGCCAAGTCATATATCCCGCAAATTTAAAATTTCTCACATTTTTGCAATTTTCAGGTCAGCGACAAATTTTAAATTGGACAATATATGATTCGCGACCGCACTTGTCACGGACACTTCCTCCTTAAACCCTGGCTTATTTTTCGGGTCCCGCTGATAATACGAGTATTTATAAACAAAAATAGTACTTACAAAACATGGATAGTAACGTGTTATTTCTTATAATTGTAATTTGTTCAAGACATTGTTCATAATCCAACACATCTTCATACAGATTCTGATCTAAAGCTTCGTTTGGTATCGGCTGTTGAATGTGCCCTTTAACTAAACCAACTAACACTATATTAAATAAAACTATATTTAAAAATATTTTAGAAAACATATTAATACAACTTTTTTTTTATTTATTCAATAATTTTACTGATTTTTTCGTAAATATATTTGCAATCAATATCTAACACATTCAAAGACGGATGTAACAAGAAAATGTTGAGACAATTATTTTTATAATTATGTCAACTAATCTTATCAAATGATTGCGTTAAAATATTAGTGTAGCAATCTAGGTGAAACATTGATTATGTACTTAATCGGGGGTTGTTGACCGATGCTGAAAGTAGCGCTATTAAAATTCTAATGAACTCTTATCGCAAACATGACGTCATTGAAATATACATAATAACAGTGTGGATTTATTATAGGAAATTATGGTTCTGCAGAAAGCAGTGATGGGCCAATAGTTACGACCGCGAGTTACGAGTTATAGGCCCTTTGGTGAATTATTTGACCTCAATGGGCGTATCCAGCCTCGAGTTCAGGGTGGGGCAGCAGTCAACCTATGAAATGAACCAACCCCCTCTCCCGGTTTTTTTTTTTTTGTATAATTAGTTACCTTATAGATCAGAGCCAGGGTGGGGCAAGCGCCCCAGCTTGTCCCAGTGTGGCTACGCCCATGTTGACCTCCACTACTATCAAAACATTTATCATCACAATTATCTGCATTTTACAAAAACTCAAAAATGCGTTACACACTTGTGCGTTGTTTCAGTCTCAATCCGAAATATTTAAAAGGAAATTGCTAATCTATTAGTGTGTTTAAAATATCGTCTACCGAACAACGCAAGAAACGCAATGATTTTTTTACATATTGTAAACTATGTAGTACTTGACCATGGTCCCGCCTGATGGTAAGCAGTGCTGCAATCGCTGATACCAAAGCTAGGGTCTATTCTAGCCTTGAAGACACTTACATTTTAACCAAATTGTTCCAGTCCCTCGATTTACGCGGTACAAAAGACGAGGCGAAACGCATCGTCCGGATTGTAGTGGTGTTAATAACGTAAGGGTGGATACTTGCGTACGACGGGCCGTGCGATGATGGAACGGAGATGAGGGAATGAAGTCATGCAATACCTGCGCACATAGTGGTGCAAAATGAAAAAAGACTTGTATATTCACTTGATTAAAAAAAACATGAAAAAAAACTTAGCGTCTTCTAATTTAGTTCTTTTTTTCTAGCCTGCGTTTCAGTTCAATTATAAATTAAATTTGTGTAATAAATCAACATATTATTTATTCATAATTCACTACTTCCAATAATAAATCACAAATCACAACTCAATTTTATTTTTTCAATTTATTCTTCATCTTCACTTTCTGTCTCAGTTTCAGTGCCTACATTGGTCTTGTCAGAGTCAGAATGTTCTCCTGTTTCTTCATCCATCTCCTCTACTAAATCTACAGATTGAAACCCTGACATATTTCCTATGCCTGGTGCTTCTTTATCTTCTTCTTTTCTTTGTTCAGATTTCAATCTCAAATATTTTTATGAAATTTTGGTACTATTTTATCAGAAAACTACCGTAGGTTCAAGAATAAACCTAAGACTCTATTATGTACTCTTAAGTATTAATTATTTAACGGTAAATGCCCTAACGGTTCTAGATTTCATGCCTTTGAAAAAAAACATAAACCAGAAAAAACAGTTTTATTTGTGGTCTTTTTTTCACAGAAAAAAAGCGGTTATTTTGCAACACTACGCGCCCACTCTCCAAAATAGGATGCATTTTGGAGATGGGACACCGACAAACTGGTTACTCTTCGCCTGTGCTCCAGGCTATGGACACCGTTCTGAACCAAATCAGAATCGCCAATTAGCCTCTTCGTTTACCGCTCTACCGAATCCAAAGTTGCCTGATGGCAATTTGCAGCACCAGCCCAAATGTGGCTGCAGTACTCTACACACGAACGGACCTGTGCCTTGTATAACATTAGAAGCTGCCCTGGTCTGAAGTACCACCGGACTTTTGCAATAACGCCAAGTTTTCTGCCCGCCACCTTGGCTTTGGACTCCATGAACAGCCAAAGTTTAAGTTCGAGGAAATCTCAACTCCCAAAAGCTGAAGGAGCTCGGTGCACACCAAGGATATGTTAAGTAAGAGCCAAGGTGAAGGGCTCCTTTTGGCAGTAAATAGATACACATATGTATCTATTCACCGCCTGCGTCTGCGTAGTTGAAGGCCACAAGACTGGCTTCGCCTCTTTGGGAGCCTTCCTACAGTGCAACATTTATACATTCTAAAATAGCCTACCTTTCGGACCGAATTCCTTCTTTATCTGCAGATCGATAATATGCAACTGGAACAGAATTGCAGAGAGAACAGTCCCCTGAGAAATTGGTGCATTAGTCGACATGAGCTCCGATGAGTCGGTCCCCGGTCGAAGGCCTTCGAGACATCTAGGGAGACAGCAATCGCTTCCCCATTTTTCTCAAGGGCTGAAGAATAAATGTTGTTCGCCATTGTAAGTCTGTTACGGAATATCCCCGCTGGTTTAAATTTAGGTCAATCCATACTAATATTATAAATGCGAAAGTAACTCTGTCTGTCTGTCTGTCTGTCTGTCTGTTACGCTTTCCCGCTTAAACCTCTCAAGTCTCAACCGATTTTGATGAAATTTGGCACAGACAATCTTTAGACCCTGAGAAAGAACATAGGCTACCTTTTATCCCGGAAAAATTGGATGTTCCCGAGGGAAATCTAAAAAGCGCGATATAACCGAAATTTACGCGGGCGAAGCCGCGGGCGGAAAGCTAGTAGCTAGTAAGCTAGTTACACTTATAAAATACTAGCTTTCCGCCCGCGGCTTCGCCCGCGTAAATTTCGGTTATATCGCGCTTTTTAGATTTCCTTCGGGAACATCAATTTTTTCCGGGATAAAAGGTAGCCTATGTCCTTTCTCAAGGTCTAAAGATTGTGTGCTTTCCGCCCGCGTCTTCGCCGGCGTGGTGTTCGGTTATATCGCGCTTTTTAGATTTCCCTCGGGAATATCAATTTTTCCGGGATAACAGGTAGCCTATTTTTTTTCTCAGGGTCCAAAGATTGTCTGTGCCAAATTTCATCAAAATCGGTTGAGAGGTTTAGGCGGGAAAGCGTAACAGACAGACAGACAGACAGACAGACAGAGTTACTTTCGCATTTATAATATTAATATTAGTATGGATGAAACAGCCCTCCTCCACCCTAATTGTGTTGCTGATGTCAAAAGGTGAAACTCGAAAACAAATTTAAAGTAGCAGTGTTATACTTGATCATAAATGAAATGATAAAAAATTAAGCAAATAAATTAACGTATCGTATTTTTACGATAAATCAGCAAGGTAATTGCGTAACAAACTATCAGTTATCATTAGCAATGCTCGGCCGTAGCTAGCGAGGAAGGAGGGCATTATAGGGCAATGCCCTACCTTGAAATCACAATGCTATGACATTCATTTCATATCTTAATAATTAATTTTGCTGCGTATTGATGACATTTAAAAGACCATCACATGAAGCGATGGGTCTATCAAAATCAGTTAATCTCGAAGTTCTTCGCATTTAACTAAATAACATAGCGAATCGTAGTCATCATCAGCCCCTACTCGTCCACTGCTGGACATAGACCTCCTTCATGGCACGCCAACAAGCTCGATCCTGAGCAGTTCTCCGCGAGCCACTACCAGCCACCTTTTTGATGTCGTCGCTCCATCTAGCCCAAGGGCGTCCCACGCTACGTTTGCCGAGACGAATCGTAGTATTCAGCTGTTTTAAATATTTTCTTATTACATTTTGCAGTATTTCTAAAAAAATAAACCAAAATAAACAGAAATACTAGGATTTTGTCTCCTTTTCAACATCTTACACAACCCGCCTTATCCTTCCTACCTGCGTGAACGTTTTTCTTACGCGCGCTCTAGCGGCGCATCCTGTAGATCACACCTAAGATCCATCCTTTAATCAACCAATCATCCTCATAAAACGATTTACTATTCCTATTCCTTCTCTGTACATGCTGTAAGATTGTGGATCTCACTCCCGCCTAACATTCGTGATTTAAACACTATTTCTAAATTTAAACGTCGATTAAAAGAGCCTTTCCTCTATATTGTGAAAATTTTAATTGCATTGTTGCATGCAAATAAACGTATAAAAATATAAAAAAAATAGTCATCTACCAATATCGCGATATCGGGAGTATGGTCCAAACTACCGGTGCACTATGGATTAGCGTAGAACAAGAGCTGATTAAAAATACTTTTTTAAAATGTTGCATATAGTACATGTTTTTGGTCTTATTTTATTCATAAGAAGCCATTCTATGATATTCAATTCGTTTTTATCTATTAAATACTCAAAATAGTAAAAAAATGCATTAGAACTCGAAAGTATAGAAATTCTACAAACTGTAACTTGTAAATTACATATTTTCAGAGTTAGATATTGAGCACTGGTTAAGAAATAACTATATAGTGTGCCATATATTTAGAAAGGATATTGTATGTAGAGTAATAGTCAGTTATTTAAATTTTAATAAAAGATAAAATATAACTGTCACAATGTTTTACGTAAAATGCCTACGAAAATTAAATTTTTTTAACTTCAACGAGACTTTTATATGTTAGCTAAGCTTGGCGAAGTTCTAAATTTGATATAATTTCATGCACAAGGTATCCACCTAATATTTACAAAAAAAAAAAGTTGCGGTTATTGATATAGTTTTTGCACACGTTTTATTTAAATCTAAGGTCGTCTAAGATAATGGTATATGATGTACACCACCCTAATTCGATTTTCCTATAAAAAGCTTGGCCACTGAACACCCTTTACCACAATTTGTTATTGTTCGTTATTAAATTACAATACAAAATACTTATAATGAGGTCTTTTAAATACTTTAGACGTGAATTGATACTTTTCTATATCGACAACGGTAAAAATACTTCGACCCTATCAACATTTTTACGTGAAAATTATCAAATTTCAGAAGGTAACATACAAGTTAATAATACGCGATTTTCAAAAGAAATTATTACCACAGTTCAATAGTCGTTGGGCTCAAGCTTTTCATCCAGCAAGTGGGGATGTGATGGCTCATCTGGACAAAGTGAGTAGTGAGTAAAAACAAATACCTACTTCCAGAAGAGTCTGAACTTGTTTCAGACGCCAATCTGTTTATTGCTTCTTTTGTTCCTATAAGGTTAGTTGATGAAGCAACTGGCGCTATTATCTGGCAGAATCCTGTACCTTCATCTGTAAGGTTTTGTCGACCTATTTTAATCGAGTTTTCAAAAGAAACTCCTGAGAAAACAAGTGCTGTTGTAAATAATGTTCAAGGCCAAATTAACAATTTATACCCATCATTGATCAATAGATGTGGTGAAGGAATACAAGTGAAACATCAACTATTCCTTACAATGATAGATGGAAAAGTGGCTCAAGTATTGACTGACACTTCTTCAAGTTCCACATGCACTATATGTGCTGCTACTCCCCGGTTAATGAATGATTTAGAAAAAGTCAGCTAGAAGATTTTTCCGTAATGCCAGTTGTTCTGCAGAAATAACAGGTGTTGATAAGGTCCTGATATACAGATTATACATAATTCTACAAGCTTTATCATCAGGTATCATGAATGATGCTAGAAAGTTCGGTGATTATGCTTTAAAAACATCAAGAATATAAAAAATACAATTGGTATTGCATGCCATCATCAGTACATAAGTTACTGGTTCATGGAGAGAGCATCATAAATCACTTTGGTGTCTTACCAATAGGACAACTTTCGGAAGATGCGCAAGAGTCTCGTAAGAAAGACTACAAAAATTTAAAACAACATCATGCAAGAAAGTATTCAAAATCGGCAACTAACGAAGATGTATTCCATACAATACTATATACATCGGATCCATACATTACAAGTATTCGCAAACAATATGAAAAGAATATCAAGGAATTGGATGAAGATACTCTGCATCTCTTGAAAGTGAATCAACTAATCACGGATCCTGAGGTTGTTCAGGTGTGAAACCTACCTTTATTTATTTATATACCTACATTTTACATAATTATAATGTTAAGAGATAATAATACTTGAGGTAATTAAGGTTATTTTTTTATATTTTAGACTAACTATATAGTATACATAAGTTCAAAATGTAAGCTAAATAAATATTTTTATTAAATTATTTATTTGTATTTTATTGTTTTATTATTCCTATTTAGTTATTTAGGGTTCAAAAAGAGACAATAAATACATTCCAGTGAAACTAAAATATTTCTACGGTTTTTTGACAAAATCGTAAGTATAAACGCGCAAGTAAATAGCGCAATAGTCCTGTCAGTAATGATAGACCGATCCCAGTACAACGTTATATGATTATTTTTAAGATCTGGTTCGGGTACCTACATACTTTTACGAGCCCGTAGGTACTGAAACGCCGGTTAAGAGTTGCGAAGTTTATTGGCAACGAAGGTACAGTCGATTGTAGGCAATGACAAGTAGAATGTCGCTGACGTTGCACCGAAGTCTTCACACACGTCCACGAAGTCCGTATTGTAAACACACAATAACACTACAGATAGTACACTTCACGTAGTACTCAAAGTTCTCGTTACAGTTGTCGCAGTAGGTATTCTCAAAGATCGCTTCTTAACTGTCGCTGTTTTCGTATCCCTAGTCGAGTATAGACTGACTCTGCGCCGGCGTCACGGCGCTATATATAGGTCAGCTGATCGAACATTCCAGATTCTTCTAGACGTAATAATAATACCGCCTAACTTCGAGGTCATTTAGTAAGTACCTACGGTAATTCCCGGAAACGGGTTTCTGGAAATTTCGATGTCGACACTTGGTTGTCAAAATTGTTGAGACCTGTATCATTCGATAGGCTATCCTAAGTCTAGCAATGCGTTTTTATATTGCACTTTTAAAATGTCTAGATCTGAAAATATAGGGCTTAAAGTTACGCACTGCATGTCACGCGATATTGAACCTTATGCCATCGACATAAGGTCCATTCGTAACATTGCCCCCTTCTTAGTCATGCTCGTCCCGAGCATATGATCCATAATAGCGAGGTAGGCGGTCTACGTGTACGATCTTCAGCTTCCCTCTAGGTCCTTTCCTAATCCTGTAGGTGACATCGTTTATGCTGGTTACTATCGTGTACGGACCCTCCCGTTTGGCTTGGAACTTTGGACTGTTTCCCTTTCTTCTAATGGGATTATGTAACCATACCAAAGTTCCCTCTTCAAATCCGGGCACGTTAGCTTTGCGGTCGTATCGGATCTTCATTTTCTCACTGGTTTTCAGACCATTCCCTCTCACTAGCTCATGTAATCCATCTAATTTACGCCGCAGGTCGGCCACATAGTCGACGGCTAGGATAGGAGTATCGGGAGGTGTTCCGGTTAGTGCATCTATGGGTAGTCTAATTTCTCAGCCGAAGTTGACTTTCGCCGGTGTGCAATTTGTGCTATCATGTGTTGCAGAGCGATATGACATTAAGAAGAGTGGAATGTATTGGTCCCAATCCCTTTGATGGTCTTCCACTACTT
Organism: Sesamia nonagrioides; assembly: GCA_017933935.1. NCBI lineage: Eukaryota > Metazoa > Arthropoda > Insecta > Lepidoptera > Noctuidae > Sesamia > Sesamia nonagrioides. Next base: position 25,717 of record JADWQK010000080.1, on the reverse strand, counting down.
TGGCCAAATGATTCTCTAGCGTCTGGTTGAATCTTTCGACCATTCCATCTGACTGAGGGTGATATGGTGTTGTACGAGTCTTATGTATCCCGAGTAGTTGGCAAACCTCTTGAAATAGTGAAGACTCAAAGTTTCTACCCTGGTCAGAGTGTAACTCCAAGGGAACGCCAAATCGACAGAACACCTCGTGAACTAGCTTTTTGGCGACTATATGAGCTTCTTGGTTAGGTACTGCAAAAACTTCTGGCCATTTGCTGTAATAGTCTTGAAGGACGATGATATACCTATTCCCTTCTTCAGTAACAGGGAATGGCCCAGCTATATAGACAGCAACTCTTTCCCATGGTGCACCAACATTGTACACTTTCAGCCGACCTCTGGCTCTCGTTTGCGGTCCCTTTATAGAGGAACAAGCTACACATTTTCTACACCAGTCCTCTACGTCTTCGCGGCAATGCACCCAATACAATCTTTTTCTCGCCTTCTCCAGGATTTTTTTTACTCCTAGATTTACTCCGGATACACCGTCGCGCACCTGTCGTAGCACAGACGCGACTTTATCACCGGGAACAACTATCTGTAAGGTGACCTCCTGTCCACTGGGTGATTCCCATTTCCTCTTGAGAACTCCTTTATCAATTATCAGGCTGTCCCATTGAGCCCAGTAACTTTTGGCAATTGGTCCTCCTTCTGTGCCTCTGCCATTGATTGATTATCCCAGTCTTCGTCCAAAGTGTTCACCTGGATAATCCTAACGTTCTCTTTCTTTTCCTGTTTGGGTTCTTGACCTAGGTTCTTACTCCCTGAAGTAATCTGGCGACGGCGGTCCTTTTGTCTTGCTTTTTTCTCAAGGCGCTTCTTTTTACACGCCTCGTCCTCGACTTCCTTGTCCCGCCTTGCGTCTGCCTCACTCCACGAACTTCTGCGCGACCGCTCGTGCTCTTGTTCTCGCTCGCGGGGACGTTCGCATTCCTTTTCTCGGTCTCGCTCCCGGTCCTTCACGCGTTCCCGCGCTCGTTCAGCGGGTCGCTCGCGGTGCCCGCTCCGATCGCTCCGCTCGCGCCACTCGACTCGCTCGCACGGGCGCTCGGGCTCGACCTTCACATCGCGCTTGCGCCACGCCATCACCGCGGCCTCCTCACGTGTTCAAGAAGTTCTTCTTCCCTTAGCCTTCCTGGGACAATCAATTCGAATGTGCCCCTTTTCGCCGCACTCATAGCCAGTCGGTCCTCGTCGTGCTTTTATTTGTGCGGTTACCTCACGAATACGGTCGAGTTGTTGGCCATCTTGGCGTACTGCTTCCACCTCCAGAGCATACGTCAAAGCTGCCTTCAGGGTCTGATGGTGACCCAGACGTACAGCAGCCCTGACTTCTGCATCTCGAATCCCATCAGTAAAGAATCGTAGAGTAATAGCGCCAATCAATCCCGGTGTTGATGCATACGCATTCCGAACCATACGTTCTATTTCCGTGGCCCATTGTTGCAAACCCTCGCTGCTCTTCTGTGTGCGTTCGCGGAGTTGAGCCCTGTAGACATGTTCCAGGTGTTTCTCTCCATATCTAGTCTCCAACGCTTCTCACAGACAGGCTAGGGTATTGCAAATATTCTCGCCGGAAATATTCTCGAGTATTCGTACGGCATCACCACGCAAAGCAAGCATAAGGGCCGTTAGAGCTTGATCGTCGTCCCAATTTTTGCCTTTTGCGACCAAACTGTAGACGGAAGGCCACCCATGACGTTGTTCCGTCAAAATGAGGTACCTTGAAAGTCGGCAAAGCACTGGATACAGGTACCACACCTTTAATACCTCCTTTCTGCACCGTTTTATGGAGAAACTGTATTTCTTTCTCACACTCCATGATGGTATTGTCTAGTTTCTCTATACGAGCTTCTTGCTGATCCTTGCGGGCATCTTGTTGTGCCGTTTTTATTTTAAGGTCGTTGACCTCTTCTTTGTTTATTTGCCACTTTTCATTAAGTTCTAATACTAATTGCTGGGATTTTGCCTGGGATTCTGCTACACTTTTAATGATTTGTGCCTGGGTTTCTGCCTGGGATTGTTTTATTTGTGCCTGGGTTTCTGCCTGGAATTCTGCTATACCTTTTATTTGCAGCGTCAAATGAGCCAGCAACGCCGATAAATCGCATCCACTGCTTCCGGGATTAGTGGTGGTAGTAGGCGCACTCACGTTCATCGGTGTTACGACGGCAGCCTCTATTCCAGGTGCAGGGACACCAAGCGTTTCTTCCTCTTGACGCGCCAAATCCATCGCTGCTTGTCGTCGCAAAATTGTAAAAACTATTTCTTTATTCATAGGTACTGAAATCACCAACTCGTCTTGGGTAAGCGTTATGATCAATACTGCGCCTGCTCCGTAAAAGAAGATAATAATAGGCTTATATTGTTGTTATTATGGTCGCGATTCCCATGTACATACACAAACTATTGCGCATCTATTTCTTTCAATTTATGAAAATAAATATTAGGTCAGTCCTGTCAAATTAGTCCGCGGCTGACATTAATCCACGTGTTTTTAGACGCCAATTATTTAATCGCATTTAAACTGTCTATGGAGTGTCTTCATTTGACACGACTAAACTAATATGTTATCTTCTATGCTTTTCTTAATGTTGAAAAATATGTGGAAAGCATGAGTGACACAACATGACAGCTTTATTTTTCTCGTAATACAACCTACGTACAAAACATTACAACACCTCCACCCTTAATCATTACACATGTATTTAACCTCAACAACAGATAATTTAGTCATTATTACTTATTAACAAACCAGAGACGTTCGGATAAGATAGGTAGGTTTACAATATACGAGGTCATATTCTATAATTAGCAGGATTATTAAGGCGACAACTACGCACTGGACGAGACTGAGACTGTGACGATTCGGTGGGCAAAGCAAGAGGAGATTCATGGCAATCCTGGAACTGATCGTCGGTTGGAACCCCACTCGGTCTTAAAGGGCTCAGGCGTGGCGGGCTGAGGAGTGGCGGACGGCTCGGAATGCTTCCGTGGGAACCATCAGTTGAAACTCCTTCTGATTCCTCTGCGAGATTCGCACTAGTGGAAGGACAGATCAATGAACTCCGTCTGCGCTTAAGCTGATCCACATGTTTATGTATTTCCTTACCTGACGCATCGAGAACTCTGTAATCTGTAACACCCATTCTCTCAACAATCCTGCCCGGCTCCCACTTATTGCTACCTCTATATTGACGAACCCAGACTTCTTCCCCCTCACCTAAGCTCCGAGTAACGCTACCCCTCGATTCCTGCTGTCGTGTTTGAGCGTTTTTAACCTTTGTTTCTCTATTTGGTCTCAAACAATCAAGTTTCGTACGAAGTTTACGGCCAAACATAAGCGAAGCAGGCGTTTCCCCTGTTGTGCAATGCTCTGTGTTTCTGTAGTGTAGAAGAAAATTATTTAAAAACAATAAAATGTCTAAGTTGCCTCTAATTGCCTTCTTAATTGTTCGCTTAACTAAACGTACTGCATTTTCTGCAGCGCCATTGGAGGCGGGGTGGTAAGAAGGGGAGAACAAGTGGCTAATGCCGTTACTTTCCATGAACTTTGAAAATTCGACACTGGTAAAAGGTGGTCCATTATCAGATACTAACTGTTTCGGTAATCCGAAACGAGCGAAAATATCACTTAGTCTGATAATTGTGTAACTAGCAGCTGTGCTGGGTACCTGACTAACCTCTATCCACTTAGTCCTAGCATCAACTACCACAAGATATATTTTACCGGCTATCGGACCCAAAAAATCAACATGTACTCGAGCCCACGGTTTTTCAGGCCAAGGCCAAGGGCACGGTATATGCCGTGGTGGGTCATCGCTTTCAGCCGCGCAAACGGTACATGCCTTGCACATCGATTCGATCGCTTCATCAATACCTGGCCACCAAACATAACTACGAGCAAACGACTTCGTTTTAACGATTCCCATGTGCGCTTCGTGTAATTCCGATAGTACCTTTGACCTACACGCATCCGGTATCACTAACCTATAACCCCATAGAACACAACCAAGCTCTTCATACAATTCACGTTTTCGGTTATGATACGGTTGAAGTGCAGGGATCTCTGACGTCACCGGCCACTCGTTACGCAAATAACTCAAAATTCTACCTAACAATGGGTCTCGCTGAGTTTGCTTTTTAATTCATTGTAATCTAACAATAATGCATTTTGTGCGAAATGTAAAAATGTTTGATCCGGTATTTTACAACAATTATTAGTAGGAGAGACTAGTGCTGTCTGTGCTGGTAATCGTGATAACCCATCTGCTCCATTCGCCTCTGACCTAACGAACTGAATATCATAAGTATAAGCGGATAACTTAATGGCCCATCTTTGGAGACGGCTCGCTACCATAGAAGGTATACCTTGTTTCGGTCCAAAAATCGTAACCAGAGGTCTATGATCTGTACGTAGAAGAAATCGCCTACCGTATACATACTGGTGTAATTTTTCTAAGCTAAAAACAATAGCTAGTGCTTCCCGTTCGATCTGCGAATAATGCTGTTCGGCGCTCGAAAGCGCTCTCGAGACATAAACAACGGGGCGCTCGAGTACGCAACCGGGCGATGCCGCCACTGGTTCCAGCTGACTAAGAACTCCACCTATACCCTTAGAACTTGCATCACATGTTAAAATTAAGGTCTTATCTGGATCATAATGAGCGAGCACTTCAGCACTAACGAGTAATGATTTAACTTTTTTATAAGCTACTTCACAGTTGGTATTCCATTCCCAAACGACTCCTTTCTTAAGTAATCGGTATAAAGGCGCGAGAATAGTGCTTAAACGGTTAACAAATTTCGCATAGAAATTAATCGTTCCTAAGAAAGCCCTCAACTCTGAAATATTGGTGGGCTGTGGTATTTTAACTATGCCCTCCACTTTTTCTGGATCGACCTTAATTCCGTCGGCAGATATAATATAACCCAAATACTTTACTTCGTTAGTTAAAAAAAGACATTTATTTGGTTTGAGTTTCATTCCATTAGAATGCAAACGATGAAAAACCCGTTCTAAAATATTAAGATGTTCAGTAATATTACCTCCTTTCGTTCCTATAATGACATCGTCAAGGAAAACTTCCACATTAGGGATATCACTTAAAAGATTCGACATGATTCTTTGAAAAATTCCAGGGCTCGAAGCTAGACCAAAAACTAACCTTTTATATTTAAATAACCCCTTGTGAGTGTTAATTACTGTCAGATTATCGGGATCATCTAACTCTATTTGGTTATAAGCTTGTGATAAATCGATTTTTGAGAAAATGGATGCACCGTTTAACTTAACTAATAAGTCCTCGATACGTGGTAACGGATACCTATCTACAATCAGAACTGGGTTCAAAGTAACTTTATAGTCTGCGCAAATACGGAGTCCACCATCAGCCTTACGTACCGGTACGAGCGGAGTAGCCCAGTCCGCACTGTCGATGGGCTCGATGACGCCGTCACGCAACATTCCGTTCAGCTCAGCTTCGACGCGGTCCCGCAGCGCGTACGGCAAAGGACGAGCGCGCCAGAACACAGGTGTCGCTCCCTCCCGCACACGCAGCCGTGCCTTGCCTCCTTTGAATCGACCCAGTCCCTCCGTAAACAATTCTTTATATCTGTCAAATAATTCATTTAATTCATCTTGACCGTGAACTCTATTGGGAGAAACAAAATTATTAAACACTGGAATTTTAATTTTTAGTTCAGATAACCATTGTCGGCCTAATAACGAGGTGGTTCCGCCTGTCACAATAAATAAATCTAAATTCTTTTCTATATTCTTATACCCCACTAAAGGTTTTATTGTTCCTAAAGGTAGTACTTGTGAACCGTCATAGAATTTAAAAATCATTGATGACTTTTCAATCGGAAGATGCGAAAATAACCTTTGATACGTTTGTTTACTAATACATGAAACTAACGATCCAGTATCGATTTCCATCGACAAATCCTTTCCATCGACCAAAACGTGTAAACTCACCGGTTTATACCCATTTAACGACAGTTGGTGTACCGGTTCCTCCGCTGTCCAAGTGTCCTCGTCCGAAGACGGAGGTTCGTCCTCCCCTAAAAGCTCAGATACAGCGCTGTTTTCCGGCATGTTCGGCCCACGGCCCTCCATCTGGACGTGAGCAACCGTATTATTGCCGGACTTGTAACTCCCAGCTCGTTGAGGACAAACACGGCGCAGGTGACCACGTCGTCTACAGCGACCGCAAATAAATTTCTTGTAGCGACAATCATCCTTGATGTGATCACCACCACATGCTTCACACTGCAAGGTATAGTTCCGCTGCGGGCGTGTTCCGAAGGGCAGTCCGCCCCCGCCGCGGTTGCTTCGACCCCGCCCCTTGACCGCGTGTACTGGCGTAGATGCGCTCGTACTTCCGCCTTTATCATACTCTCCGGGCCCTGGATGTTCTACGACCGCCGCATCCCGTTCTGCAGCTTCCATCATGTGTGCTATCTTAACTGCCCTCGTAAAAGTCAAATTTTCTTCAGCGAAAAGCGTGTGCGTTCGCGCAGCGGAATGTTGTTGAATTTAAAGATTTTAAATATGCAGATATTTAGTGTATGACGTCGTGTAATTGTGTATGGTAAAAAAAATTTGTGCGTGCAGCCATTGTGGAGAAATTCACCAAAAACTGATTCCGCTGGGCGAACGTTGTCCTGGCGGAACTTTTTTAATCCATTGACTTTAGAAAAAAGAGATGTGTCCAAAAATTAGTGTGTATTTGTGTGTAATTGTGTATGTATGAATAAAATTTGTGCATGCATAGACTTCGGAGAAATTCAAGTTTCCGCTGCGCGAACGTTTGGCCATTAGCTAGTTTTCATATAAAGCGCTTACATAGAGAGCTGTAGATTTTTACATACGTTGTTTTGAATTTGTGCATATTTGTGTACGAAACAGATTTAGAAAAAATCGTAGGGCTAAAAAGATAAAAATATAAACGTAAAACACGCTTTTTAGGTCATAGTTCTTAAAGTATGCACTTTGGGGTCTAGATTTTCACGTTTATACAAACCTTGTAAGTGTCTGCAACATATTGCCAAATATCAATGATGTTCCTTTAGTAATTAAAGAGATATAGGACAATTTACCATGACAAAATCACTGTTTACAAAGCAGTCAAATATCACGACATTCTAAAGGAATTGCATGGTAAAATGTATGCCAATAATTAGTGTATTCATTCAACTATTCACATGCAAAATTTCATGTCATTAAATTCAGTAATTAAAGAAAAACAATTAAAATACTGACGAAGCATCGAAAACCTACATAACCCGACCAAGTTCGGATAGCTATAAAAAAGCGGCCGTGCCATATATCATAAGAACGTTCTTAACCTTCCAATATAGTATTTATTAATATGGCACAGTTGCGTACACAAGCGTTAGGTAAAAATAAAACAATTGCATTTCTTGAATGAAAAATGTTTTTTTATAATAACGCCACTATCTACGACAAAAATAAATCTTCAATTAACAAGTACTTCTCTATTTAAATATCCGTGTACAAAAATATTTTTAATTACATATAATGCTTAATTATGTAATTATAATAACGTTAACAAACGCTTGCAACGGCAGCAATAGACTTAAATGTGTTTTACTAAAATAGGTATAATAAACTATTATGAATATAAGGGTAAGACGTATAATATTTCGAGCTTCAATAAATATTAAAATCACATCCGATAACTGGACTATTCAGTCGTATTATATTTGATCAACATTAAAAAAGTGCTTATAAACTAAAACATTTGTATAAAAAAGGTATTTTCAAGAAATATTTTAAATGAGTAGCAAATACAGTAAATAACCTCAACATTTCTAAGTATACCTAATATTTTCTAGTTCCAATAATAAAATTACAGATTAACAATCACAGATCAATAAAGTAGACTATTCAGTTGTTTAGGTTTGAGAGTCTGCCTAATATAAAAATAAATCAACATTTAAAAACAGTAGGTAGTACTTACTTGTGGTAATTATTTAATTTCCCTGAGGGGTCTATAGTAAGAATCCGGATCCGTGAAATATTCAATAGAAATTAGCTGTATGAATTTTATTTGCCTAAATTAATATATTTAGATTATATCTCAAGTCTCAAGCGCATACTTAAATAAAGTAACTACGTAAATAGTAGGTACCTACTTTGCCATAGTCAAATACATTTAAAAAAGTAGGTGTACAAAAATAAATGACCTTTATATTATATCGAAACAATTGTGTTATCACCTATACCAATTCAATACCGGTATTATACTGTAAATTTTGGAATGTTACCTAAATATATTGCACGGCCGCTTTTTTATAGCTATCCGAACTTGGTCGGGTTATGTAGGTTTTCGATGCTTCGTCAGTATTTTAATTGTTTTTCTTTAATTACTGAATTTAATGACATGAAATTTTGCATGTGAATAGTTGAATGAATACACTAATTATTGGCATACATTTTACCATGCAGTTCCTTCAGAATGTCGTGATATTTGACTGCTTTGTAAACAGTGATTTTGTCATGGTAAATTGTCCTATATCTCTTTAATTACTAAAGGAACATCATTGATATTTGGCAATATGTTGCAGAACTTACAAGGTTTGTATAAACGTGAAAATCTAGACCCCAAAGTGCATACTTTGAGAACTATGACCTAAAAAGCGTGTTTTACGTTTATATTTTTATCTTTTTAGCCCTACGATTTTTTCTAAATCTGTTTTGTACACAAATATGCACAAATTCAAAACAACGTATGTAAAAATCTACAGCTCTCTATGTAAGCGCTTTATATGAAAACTAGCTAATGGCCAAACGTTCGCGCAGCGGAAACTTGAATTTCTCCGAAGTCTATGCATGCACAAATTTTATTCATACATACACAATTACACACAAATACACACTAATTTTTGGACACATCTCTTTTTTCTAAAGTCAATGGATTAAAAAAAGTTCCGCCAGGACAACGTTCGCCCAGCGGAATCAGTTTTTGGTGAATTTCTCCACAATGGCTGCACGCACAAATTTTTTTTTACCATACACAATTACACGACGTCATACACTAAATATCTGCATATTTAAAATCTTTAAATTCAACAACATTCCGCTGCGCGAACGCACACGCGAAAAGCCGCTGCCTTATTATCTCCGACCGCAGACCGCAAACAAACTGATCGCGTAAATTTTCATCTAACGAAATGCCAAAACCGCAATTTTTCGTCAACTTTTTAAGCTCCGAAACATAATTATGAATGGCTTCACCGCCACACTGTCTACGTTTTTTATAGTAACGATATCTAGCAAAGTAGCTTGGAAGTTAATGAATAAGAAGTTAAAAGACAAAATATATTTAATAAATTAAGAGACGTGTAAAAATTAATATGACAGATAACAACCGTAGAAACATTCGTTGCTAAGTTACGTTGATACCAATTTAAAAGGAAATTCTTAAACGAGGTTTCAACTATAACACTTTCCCTCAACGAAAGTTTCCATTGCATCTCCATCCATAATACTTTCCCTCTTTGAATAGTATTATGCTAGTCCAATGAGGCTTCTTAACTGCACAAGCCTCGGTCTTGGCATAGCTTTAGTCAGCATATCTGCCAACTGAGAAGTTGTACTAGTCCGTTCCACAATTATATCTCCATCGAGAACTTTTTCTCTCACAAAGAAATGTCTTATTCTTATATGCTTAGTCCTCTTGTGGAATTCAGGATTGTGCGCCAAGCGAATTGCAGCTTCATTGTCAACTAGAAGTTTTGGAACTTCTTTGATAGTTGTCATATGTGTGAATATCCTCTGAAGCCAAACAAGCTCTTTTGTTGCTTCACTAGCTGCAACAATCTCTGCCTCTGTTGTTGAAATGGCCACTGTTGCTTGTCTTTGGCTCAGCCATGACACTGCACCTCCTGAATATAGGCATATGACACCTGTAGTTGAGCGTCCGGTTTGTTGATCTCCCCCGTGATCAGCGTCGCTATAGCCAATTACGAAGTCTTTGTTTGACTGGTCTGATTGATATTTTATACCAAAATGTAGCTTGTTCCTTTCCGGTTTGTTGATCTCCCCCGTGATCAGCGTCGCTATAGCCAATTACGAAGTCTTTGTTTGACTGGTCTGATTGATATTTTATACCAAAATGGCTTGTTCCTTTTAGATATCTTAATATTTTCTTGACCATTGACCAATCTGATTAATCAGGATTTTCAAGCTTTCTAGATGCTACGCCAACTGCGTAAGCTATGTCTGGACGAGTTTCAACCATAAGATACGATAGGGCACCTACTGCTTCACGATATGGAAACTCCTTTCTTGGGCTTATCACTTTCCCTGTCTCAGTACTCGATATTACTGACTCTTTCTGAATAGGAGTCGAAAGTGGATTGCAGTCGGCCATATTAAATCTCTCTAGAATTTTCTTCGTATAACACTCCTGTTTGATTGTTATAGATCCATCTCTATCTTGCTCTATTTCTAAACCTAGGTAATATGACGCAGGCTTTGTAGTAATTTTCAGCTTCTTCGTCAATTCTTTTAGAAATGCATTTGTTACTTCTGCATCTGTAGCAGCTACAAGGCCGTCATCTACATATAGGGTTATTAGCAGTTTCTTTCCATTGACATGTTTAACAAACAAGCAACTGTTAGCATCACTTTGTTTGAAGTTTAAATCTAACAGAATTTCCGCAAAACAAGAGTTCCAACAACGTGGTGATTGCTTTAATCCATATAAGCTCCGTTTTAATTTCCAGAATTTATTGGATCCATCATTAAAGCCATCCGGCTGTTGCATATAAATCTCTTCTTTTAATTTGCCGTAAAGAAACGCTGTCGATACATCAAACTGAGTTAAGACCAATCTTTCTATTGCTGCAACACTAATGAGCGCTCTTATAGTTCCCATTCTGGCAACTGGACTGAATGTTTGGTCATAGTCTATGCCTCTTTGCTGTTTGAATCCTTTAACCACCAGGCGAGCTTTGTATTTCTCTATCGAGCCATCAGGATTCCTCTTAATCCGAAAAACCCACTTCGAGGAAAGTGCCTTTCTATTGGGTGGTAGGTCGCTAAGAATCCACACGTCATTTTCTTTTAATGATGCTAACTCTTTTTTCATAGCCGTCATCCATTTTTCTTTCTTGGGACCCGAAATGGCCTCTCTGAAAGTCTGTGGCTCTGAAAAACTGTCGACATTACATACATAATCGTCAAATTTAATTGGAGCTCGAAGTGTCGATCTTGGCCTAAGACTATATTGATGTGACACGCTATCAAAAAATGTATCTGGCTCCTCATGTGCCTCTAGTGCCTCTGGTACCTCTTCGTCGGCTGCACTGGTAGAATTTTCTTGTGTCTCTTCTTCGGCAACGCTGATCGAATCTTTGACTATACTTTCCCCCCCAAATTCGGACGGTTCTGTATCTGTTACCTCAATAGAGTGTTCGTTTGGTACAGGTTGGCCAAAATTAAGTGTCGGACGAATCTCTGGTGATACTAGTTTTATCTCCAGTGCTTTTGGTTCCGTATCCACTTTTACATAGGGTGTTTCAGTGTCAGCATTTCTGTAGAGTGGTTTTTCATCAAATACAACATCTCGAGATCGAATCAATTTATATTTATTGCCTTCGACTGCTGCCCATATACGATAGCCATCTTCATCGTACCCAACAAGTCTTCCTTTGTACGCTTTCTTGGAAAGTTTCATTCTCTTTTGCTTTGGAATGTGGGCATAGCATGTACTTCCGATTATTTTTAAATGAGCTATTTTTGGCTTCTGCCCATGCCATAATTCGTACGGTGACTTATTGTCTATTCTCGACGGACCCGATCTATTTATAACGTATGTCACCGTGTTAATTATTTCTGCCCAAAACACTTGAGGAAAGCCTTTTCCACTGTACATGATAGTTCTTGCTGCTTCTACTAACGTGCGGTTATCACGTTCACAACAACCATTTTGTTGTGGCGTGTATGGCATTGTCAATCTCTGCTTAATGTCATTTTTCACGAGAATTTCTCGAACTTCTTTGTTGTCATACTCGCCTCCATTGTCGCTCAACAGCGTTTTTATAGTATGACCTGCATTTCTTACTTCTAAGATCATTTGCTCTAACTTCTGCTTTACTTCCGACTTGGCTTTCATGAAGTATATCAGACGATAGCCAGAGTAATCATCTCGAAACAATACAAAATAGCGCAGCTCTGTGACGGAGTTTGGAAACGGTCCGCACACATCTGAATGCATGAGTTCTCCGGGCTGTGATGCTCTGGTTCTTGTGCCGAACTTCTGTCTGTGTGATTTCCCAAACAGGCAGCTTTCACATAGTGTATCATCTATGGGAAGATCAAAGCCTAACTCTCTCTTCATAAAAGCTCTAATATGCCGCTTATTTTGGTGAGCATATCTCTCATGATATAGCTGTGTCTCTGTTGCTAGATAAGTAACCATCTTCTTAGGTATAACGTTTTTAACATCTAGTTTATAGAGGCCACCACATTTTTGTCGTTTACCAACGATCTTGACAGTTCCATTAATCAATACCCTACATTCTACTGGTGTTGATTCAAATTTACTGTCCTCATTCTTGTCGTGAGCAGCTAAGACTGAAAATAGATTTTTCTGTATACCTGGAACATACCAGACGTCTTCTAGAGTGACTTGTGTGACTTTTCCTTTAATATAAGCTTCCAGGACTATAGATCCTTTGCCTTTGGCCTGTAAAATATTGCCATTAGCTGTTGTGACCGTATGGGAGTTATTAAAGTTCGTAAAAGTAGTAAATAAGTCACCTCTATTAGTGATATGGCTCGTTGCACCATTATCGACGTGCCAGTTGTCTTTGTCGTGCTCAATAGCTAACACTTCTTTTTGTACAAACATCACTGTCATGTTTACTGCATGCGAAGTTGATTGCGTACTATCGCCTTTCAATACTTTACTATTCTTTGGTGGTTTGCCATCTTGAATCCATTTCTGACAATTCCTTACTCGATGACCTTTTCCCGAACAGTAATTGCATTTCATCTTCTTATCTCTATTCTTTTTGCCTTTTTCAGCATTTGAAGAACTTGTGATAAGAACTTCTTGATCATCTGGTACTGGGTTACCTGTTATTGATCTCTCATATGCACACAGGTGGTTGGTCAAACTATCAATTGTTCTATCTATTTTCGGTACCAAGAGCCAGCTACTTTTAAAAGATGTATATTTTTCTCCTAATGTGTCCAGTATCTTGCAAATTAACAGGAGTTCGGGTAACTCTTTGTTCTCTTTTTGCAAATCTAGATTTAGGTCCGACCATATATTCTTTAATTTGCTCATATGCGTCACTATATCATCTTCAGGATTCCGTTTGAATCCAAAGAAGCTCATGCATAGGTTGTAGCTTTTATCTTCACTGGTTCCGTCAAACAATCTGTGTAGTTCCAACCAGACTTCTCTAGCAGTGTTGTACCGCATTACCTTTTGTAACGTCTCATCAGTCATATTACTAGTCAATAGAAGTAATGCACTGCAGTCTGCCTTTGTGTAAGACGCAAGGTGGTCTCCTGCACCTGCAGCTGCTGCATGTCCACTGACCGGTCTCTCAATTCTACCCTCTACTACATCCAACGCATTTGGAATACTTCTTAGGGCTATACATATCTTGTACTTCCACGTCGACCAGTTGCTTCTGCCTTCGAGATTGCCGATGAGCAACTTTGTCGTTAAATTATCCATTTTCAAGCGGCGCCCATAACCTTTTATAGTAACGATATCTAGCAAAGTAGCTTGGAAGTTAATGAATAAGAAGTTAAAAGACAAAATATATTTAATAAATTAAGAGACGTGTAAAAATTAATATGACAGATAACAACCGTAGAAACATTCGTTGCTAAGTTACGTTGATACCAATTTAAAAGGAAATTCTTAAACGAGGTTTCAACTATAACAACGTTGACGGAACCTGTACCGTTCCGCAACTTCAGACGGTTCAGGTTGCAAGTGATCTCTTAAGATTTGTACCACTTCCGCGTATGTTTTCCGATTAGGCTTCACCGGGCTGGTCAAGTTGCTCAGTAACTCATAAGCCTCGTCTCCAATAGCCGCTATCAATGTCGGCAGTCTCATTTCTACCGACACATTATTTACCACAAAATAACTTTCCAGCCTTTCTATGTACGTGGCCCAGTTACCATCACTCACTTTGAACTCCGAGACCTTTCCAATAGACATTTTCACGCGTGTATCTCTTTAAAATAATAAAAATCCTCGTCGCCAATGAAAAATATGTGGAAAGCATGAGTGACACAACATGACAGCTTTATTTTTCTCGTAATACAACCTACGTACAAAACATTACAAATGTAATGGAAAGAAAAAGATGCATTGAACTTAAAGTTGGTTTTATTCGTGAACCAGATAGTCGGCACCTATAATTACACTCTTTGTCTACTTTCTATTAAATAAGCGCCTGGTGGTAGAGTAGAGGCAAAGGGCGAATCAAACGCCTGATGATAAAATAAGCAAGCCGATATACCTTATTACTTGTTGCTCTGAAGAAATCTTAGTACAGTCAACAGTGTCGTGGTGTCGTGATGTGTGTGAACTCCGCAATAACACTTCACCAATTTAGTATACATTGTTGTGTGGTGGTCTCGAGGAAGGCTTGAGGATATTTTAGGATATAAAATAAAAGACAACAGTCAACACTCCAGCTCGTGCTAGGCGGATCACGGATCATGGATGCCGCTGCCGACCATAGATGAAATCTCTTTATTTTTAAACCATAGATAATAACTAATAGACATTGACAATGACAATGACATTTATATCCTATATGTAACATCTCCCCTTTTAAAACAAATCGCACCTTTAGAACAATAAAGACCTAATTCGAAATTTGGAGATTTCAATGTTGACTCATAAAATTACCTTGCATGACCCTCTTCATCGGCTGTAAATAAAACAGAGACTTAATATGGCGTAGAAAGGCACAAACTTATACTTCGGTCTTTTTCACTCTGTCCTCTCCATCCGCTCCTGTTCAATTCGAGAGAGTCACAAGCAGTAATGTGCCGCGAGTGTCATGCGCAGGTCGTTACTTTTTTATTACTGTGGAGACCTAGGCCTGATTAGAACGCTACAAGACTAAAAATTAAGGTATGTGGATGTAACTATTTTTGGTAAAGTAGAGACCTATTTGTTATTGAGTCTATTTCATAATAAATTGTCTATAAACAGCAATGACTTATTTGTCATTGAGTCACTCTTTGATTAAAAAAAGATACGAATTAAAGACGCAATCATCATTTGGTCTATGTCATTACGAAACTAGTGTTTATGATAAAAGCTGATTTATGATTATGCTCCTCTTGTAATAAATATGATTATATTTTCACAGACTATTTTAGACATGGGTCTTCCTAGATACCAAATCGTTTTTGTTGTCTTGTTAAATGTGTCATATAACATTTGTAAATTTTTCCTCTAATACCAGTAGCTCATCTTATAATTCTAGTAGATTACCATCAACATCCTCTTCCAGTTCCAGCAACAGTTCTTGTTTATGTAAAGCAAATGACCATTTCATAGATGGGCCATCAACATCTAATTTAGCCGGTCATATTGCAAGCAGAACTACATCTGTTGAAAAAAGTTACCACCAGTCACCTATGAACTCAGATGAAAGCGATGTGGATATAAGTGACTCAGACCCAACCTATACTGTAGATACGTCTAGGTCCAATCTTAGAAATACTACTTATTTATCAAGCACTAGCTCCAGTTCTTCACCTTCGTCCAACACCGTAGCATCTAATAACACCTGTTCGCCTAATTCTGTCGTGGAAGTTCCCAGAAGATTTGAAGAAAGCCCACTCGAAATCCATCAAAATGGAAGCTAATTGTAACAAAAGTTTAAGGAATCCTGTAAAGCTGACATTTCTATGATGACCAAATAGGAAGCACAGGCCCGTATAGTTAAAGATGCATGTAAATGTAGACACCAATGTTCTGAGAATGTAGATGGTTCCGATAGAAATAAATTGTTTGAAACATATTGCTCTCTTTGCAACATCGAACTGCATCGAACTGCATAGACTTTACATAATTAAGCCTAGATGCAACTATACTAACGCCGCTAAATCCAGATTAATAAATAATGCATTCTATTTCATAATAAATTATACCTGTAAGACGTTCTTTAGTAATATGCAATTGATATGTGACCGTCAAATCAGAACCGTTAAAAAGAAAACTGACCCGAAGGTTTCGTAGGTAAAGACTTTAAGAGGTAAGCACTTTGGAAGAAAACTCCGGATAGAGAGAAGAGAGAAGAAGAATAGAGTCTCATTATTTGTGAGCTACAACTTCCAGGGACAGACGATTATGGACCTATGGAGAGATTTCGATAAATCTCAGAAAGAAGAAGGAAAACCTGTGACTGTTGGTTGTACCTATTACGGAATCTTTACAAAGCAATTTAATATAGGTTTTTTGCAACCAAAAAAGATAGAAGAAGTGCGACTTCTGCTTAGATTATGAACTAGCTACTCTATTCGCAAGGTGGCAGTTAAAGAAATATAATTATGATTATCATCAGAAAGAAAAGGTTCTGTGTCGTGAAGAAAAACGTCTAGATCGTCGGATATAAATGAAACTATCATTTGCGCAGTCGATGTCGATAACATGGACGATTTGCAGGCTGTTATACAGTGTCCCACATGATATTTCTCCAATATCATCTATTTTATTTATCCAAACTAAATTGTCTTAATTTTACAATAGTAAAAATGTTAAAAAAGCAACAGTTCAAAAGCGTAAAAAATAAAGATAACGATAATGAATCATGGACATACCGTAACGTAGGTAATTGTTATATTTGTAGTATATAGTTATTTTTGGGACGAAGTTCAGGGAAAACGAAGAGCTAACGAGATTGGGACATGTGTTTTAGATAATTTACACCGTTTAAATGAGCAGAACCCAAACAAAACTCTCCAATGTTTCCTTTTTCAACTCCCAAAAGCTGAAGGTGGTCGGTTCACTCCAAGGATACACTCCGAAAAGTAGGAGCCAAGGTAAACGGGTTTCTTATGGCGGTGAATAGACACGCTAGTGTTTTGGCGGCATGAATGCTCGACCGGATTGATTCCTTACTAGCCCGAGCATCCGACAAGTATCTCTCCACAACTGTGGTGTCATCTGCATACCCATAGATACCGCGCATCAGCAGATCGTTAATATGCAGCGGGAACAGATTTACAGAGAGAACAGACCCCTGAGGAACACATTAGTCCACATGAGCTCCGATGTACATACGTCAACATCAACTCGAAAGCACCGTTCAATCAGGATAAATATTCCGGATAAAATAAAAATAAATACATTGCTTCGTTATCTATTTTTGAAATTATTCATACAATTACTCAAGAATATCTAATTAAAGGGCATATCCAGAATGAAGGGGATAATGTTCATCATAGCCCTATTGAAAAGGAGATTAAGAGAAATAAAATGTCTGGGCTAATAAATAAACACCCTCTACCAATACCTATGTTACCTTAATTAAGAACTCGCCTAAAAATGGTAAAACTATTTATGTGATACCGTTGATATATGCGTTTTTCAGCGATTTAAAGGTCCTACAAGAAAAATGGGGATATAAATACAATAAATATGAACATACAACCAAAATGATATGGACCAATGTCAAGGTTTTGGAATTTTGTAAAGCAGAAAAGTTTGAATTTTACTGTAAAACCTCGTACACTCAAAGTAAGTTCACCATGATCAATATGAGAAATAAACGGAAGAAAATAGTCAAACCAGAAGATATAATGCTAACCAAAGAATATTTACTAAGACTAGAGCTAAGCGAACATAAGAAAAAAGACTTACACGATTTTGTTGATAAAAACTTAATACATATCTGGTTATTATGCAGATTTGTATAATTATATACTTTTTTTTTTCTTTAAATTTTATATTTCAATAGTTTTAAATAATGTGACTTCATTGTTTGAAATACTATCAAAGAAGACTGAATAGCATTTGGTTATTCATTTATTTTTACATTTTTTATTTAGGTTTACTTTTCTTTACGACATACAGTTGTACAATTTGTAAGCAGTACAGTCTTTTGTCGGTTTACTTTTATAGTAAAACTTTTTATTACCTTAGTATGTAGTTTTTTTGTGTACTGAACATAAAAGTTTCCTTAAAACTATCTAAAAAATTATTAATACAGTGACTTATTTGGGAATGAAACCAGACTTTATTCCAGAGATTCAGAACTAGAGAGACCCAAATAATAAAAGGTCTTTTAAAAAACAATGGTTTCAGACAAACAAAGACCTAAATAAACACTGTTTTTGTATAAATTAAGAAAAAAATATTATTAATTGTTTTAATTATTTTTTTAAATTAAATTCGTGTTGGTAGATAAGTAAAGTAGGATATAAAGTTAAAATAATATGACTTTAATGAAATTGCAACCGAATAATCTCCCTTTTCTAAAAATATTGTCACATTATGAAACTTTATTCATCATTTCCCAAAAACTTGCTTTTTTGAGTTAGGTCTCTTTCATTCTAAAGGTGCGAAATAAAAAACTTACTACTTACTTACTTGAATTACATAATTAAAATAACAAAAATGAGTTGGCACTTAAAACTATTATTAACATAATGAATTACTTGAGCATTACATATATCGAGCAGGTTTACGTATCGGACGACCAAAGGAAGAATAACCTGTTATGGTTTTATCATTTTGAGCAGCACTACTAACATTGTTGTCATCAAGAGTGTTATTGTTATTAGACTTAGGAGGATCATGTTGTGATGTATATTTTGGAAGGAGAATGTGGTGTCTATTGCGACGGAATGAACCAACAGGTGAGGTTATGGTGTATGATCTTGGCTCAGGACCTGAACCAGAAATTGTACCTGGAATCCAATGACAATCTGGGAACTTCTTGAAATAAATTTTGTCTCCTATATTTAATGAACTTAAGTTTTTAGAATTGTTATTGTAATAAATCTGTGACTTTTGTTTTTGTGTTTCATTATAATTAGAGATGTACCGACTAGTTGCCGACTAGTCGGTTAAGCCGACTATTCGGCCGCTTTTGTAGTCGGCGACTAGTCGGCAAAAAACGCCGACTAGTCGGCTTTTTACTTTGTATGTATTTCTCATTAATATGTACTATATCAGGGGAACTGAAATGAAATAAAACCTTAACTAATCATTACTAGCTTTCCGCACGCGGCTTCACCCACGTGGACTTCGGTTATATCGCGCTTTTTGGAAATCTCGGGAATATCAAATTATTCCGGGATGTAAAGTATCCCATTGTTTAATCCGGACTTCTAACTTACTAACTTAGGTCCTTACATATGAAATTGGCGTTTTGTCGTAGGCACTGGCCACTTTGCTCTCAAATATCTCTTCTTTGGTAATTGGTTTAGAATTACAAAATCAATTTTATACAGCTATTTACTCATCAATTTGAGTCTCGAAAACCGTATTTATTTTGGTTTTTTCTCTGCGTCATTGAGTTTACAAAATGGAAAATTTAAAGTTTCGCATTACTTACGAATATGAGTTCCGCCATAGGTTCCGCCGTGGCACCAGTGCTGCAGAAACGGGTCGAAGAATTAATGATGTGTATGGCAGTGGTGTCGCTAGAGAAAGCACAGTGAGTTGTAATACAAAATGCCAATTTGATATGTAAGGACCTAATATCTATAACACCAACAAAACAAAATTATTATCTTAAAATTGGTTTTAATTAACAAACAAAAGAATATCTTCTTAAGGTAAATAAACATTTATTAATTGTTAATCAAATAAAAAAGTAGGTATTTTATAATTACCAACAGATTAAAAAATAAACATTGAATATTTTAAACACGTACTGTTTCAAGAAAAATAAAAAGAAACATAGGAACTTATATGATTAACCGGACACAACCCAGAACAAAATGTCATATTTTTATAATAAAACATAGCAAAATCTCTTTACTGCGACTCTAAAGAGGCCGACTAGCCGACTAGTCGGCCGACTATTCGGCCTCTTTACAGCCGACTAGTCGGCTAGTCGGCTAGTCGGCCAAAGTGGTAGTCGGTACATCTCTAATTATAATCCTTTAACTTTTTGTAATTACAAACTTTAGGTTTCAATGACCTTTCTACAACTGGAATTCTAGTCCTAAGTGATCTCGACATGAGTAACTGAGCAGGGGAACACATTGATCCTTTAGGTGTATTTCTATATTGCAATATAGCTAAGTATGGGTCGGAATTATCAGAGTAACATTTTTTTAGTATATTTTTAATGATACCAACTGTTCGTTCTACCATACCATTGGAACGACTATGGTATGGGCTTGAAGTGACCGGTTCTATTTGCCATTTTTTTGCAAATTCTAGAAATTCTTTTGAATTGAACGGCGGACCATTGTCTGAAACCATTATTTTTGGAATGCCATGACGGGCAAAAATTGATTTTAATTGTACTATGACATTTGAAGCAGAGAAACCATTGGTAAGTACTGAAATCTCTACATACTTTGAAAAGTAATCAACCACTATTAGGTATTTTTGTGAGTCAAAATCAAAAAAATCTATGCCCACCTTATACCAGGGAATAAGTTCATAGTCATGAGACTGTAGTGACTCTTTAGTATTATTTCTTCTGTATGTTAAGCAAGTATGACACATATTTATATATTTTTCAATATCAGCATACATATTAGGCCAATAGAGTGATGATTTAGCCATGCGTTGACAACTTTGAATACCTTGGTGACCATCATGAAGTAAAGTTAGAATATCTTTTCTCAGAGACATTGGGACAATGACACTACTATCTTTGAACAATAGACCATTCATGACATGGATATTATTTTTAAATGAAAAATAGGGTTTGACAGAATCTGGTACTGAACGTTTATGTTCAGGCCAAGTATTTTTACAATAATATATCATAGTTTGGAGTGTCTGATCTTTTAAAGTATGCTCTTGTAGTTCTTTTAGCTTTGACTGACTGACTGACAATGTTTTATAGACAAAATTGACATGTAAATCTAAATCTGAATCTAGATCAGTTAGGGCTTGTTCTAATAGGGCAGACCTTGACAGTGTATCAGCAATATATAGGTATTTACCAGGTTTGTAAATCACATTGAGATCATAAGGCTGCAATCTGAGCATAATACGTTGCAAACGAGGTGGAATACTATGGACTGGTTTATTAAATAGTGACACAATAGGTTTATGATCTGTTTCCACAGTTGTTCTATGACCATAAATATACTGGTGGAACTTGGTGCAACCAAATAGTATAGCTAGTAGCTCTTTCTCAATTTGAGAGTATGACTGTTGACTTTGACTAAGGGAAGCAGACGAATAAGCAATAGGGTTTTTCCCATGACTAATAACAGCACCCATGGCATTTTTGGATGAATCTACTGACAAAGTTATATCTTTGGACTGATCATAATATGTTAAGACAGGGGCATTTGTAATGATTTCTTTTAAATTATTAAATTCTTCTTCATGTTTCTCTGTCCATTGCCAACATATATTTTTTGATAATAACATTCGGAGATTAGAAGTCTTTTCTGACAAATTACTAATATATGAACCCAAGTAGTTGACCATACCAAGGAAACGTTGGAGTTCTGTAAGATTAGTGGGAGAAGGCATTGCACAGATAGCTTTAACTTTATTCTCATCCACACTCACACCATCCTTACTGAAAACATGACCTAAGTACTTGACTGACTGACCACAAATATTTGACTTATCCTTATTAAATTTAAGATTTATTTCTCTGGCTCTATCAAAGACTTTTCTAAGTCTTTCATCATGAATTTGTTTTGTTGGACCAAAGATCAAAAAATCATCCATCATGATTTTGACACCCTCTATATCACTAAACCTTTTAGACATTTCAGAATGAAATATTTCTGGAGCTGCATTGATACCAAAGGGAAGTCTTAAAAACCTGTACCGCCCTTGTGGTGTAATAAAAGTACACAGTTTTGATGAATTATCATCGAGTTTCAGCATCCAAAATCCTTTATTGGCATCTAAGGTTGAAAAGTATTGAGAACCAGCTAAAGTTGACTTAATTTCATCAATAGTGGGAAACTGATAATAAGGCCTCATAATTGCCTTGTTTAATTTACGGGGATCTATGCACAATCTTAGAGAGCCATCTTTTTTAGAAGTAAGTACGAGGGAACTAACCCATTCCGTAGGTTCATTGACTTTCTTAATAACGTTCTGTTTCTCTAATGTGTCGAGTTCCTTTTTTAGCTTTTCAGACAGACTAAAAGGGATTCTACGAAATGCATCAATAGATGGAGTAGCATCTGGCTTAAGTGTTAAGTGACATTCAAAATTATTTATACATCCTAAACCACAAAATAAATCTTGATATTCTGATACTAAGTCGACATCAAACTTTACATTATGTATCCTTTTAATTAATTTCAGATCTACACAAGCTTTACGACCAATGATACTTTGACAAGGTAAGTCTACAATATGAAATATCATGTCAACACTTATGCCATCGTGGATAACTTTAAGGACACATTGACCAATACTAGGTAAAATCTCTCCACTGAATGTAGATAATTTATGTTCACTTTTTTGAATAATACTTAATGGTAAATGTAATTTATGAAATATTTCAAATGAAATAATATTAGTGTCTGCACCTGTATCTAATAAGCAGTTAACTACCTGATTATTGATCGATAGCTGTGTCTTAAATTCATTTACAGTATTAATATTATTTGTAGACAGAAATATAGAACTAACAAATAATGATTTGTTCTTGTTGTCACCTGATTCCGCAGTTTCACTTGACACTACATTTATGGAGCTTTGACGTGAACGGCACATTGATGCAAAATGGTTTGGCTTCTTACAGGAACGGCATATGACTCCTATGGCTGGACATCTGACACGATGGACTTGACCACAGCGTTGACATTGCGTTGTTGACCTCCTCGAGTGACTGGGTGATTTTGATGAAATATATCTTGACCGACTCGGAGAATTTGTTCGACTGGACGATTTTGTTTCACTGTGTGACCTTGACTGACTGGAAGATCTCGATTTGTAATCGTGTCTTGGTGTAGACTTGACTGCATGGACTGACTGCTGACTGACGTTGTTAATAATTTGCTCGGTATCCTGCCTCGTGTTTCTGATTGTTTTGGCTAGAGTGACTGCATCCTCAAATGTCTTTGGCTTCTCAATTAATAATCTTTCTTTAATAAAGTTGCAGGTATTGTTTAGGTTCCAAGAAAATATATCTTTTAACAAGTCATCCGACAAGGATCCAAATTCGCATTGAAGGCTAATATTTTTTAGATCCGTGGCATAGCTTTCGATGTCTTCATCCGGGTTTTGTTTGCGGTTGAATAGTTTATGTCTCTCAATCGTTACATTACATTTAGGTGTGAAATAGTCTTCAAACTTTTGAAGCAAGTCCTTATATGTGATTTTGTCTATTGCTATATTGAACGATTGAAAAATTTCTAATGCATCGGGACCCATCTGGTTTAAGAGTATGGCGACCTTTCGCTCCTCTGTCTCGCCTTGTAAATTATTCGCCACCATGTATATATTCAGGCTCATTTTAAAGTCTTTCCAAGCCTTAGGCAGATTTGCGGTGTGCGTTCGCGCAGCGGAATGTTGTTGAATTTAAAGATTTTAAATATGCAGATATTTAGTGTATGACGTCGTGTAATTGTGAATGGTAAAAAAAAATTTGTGCGTGCAGCCATTGTGGAGAAATTCACCAAAAACTGATTCCGCTGGGCGAACGTTGTCCTGGCGGAACTTTTTTTAATCCATTGACTTTAGAAAAAAGAGATGTGTCAAAAAATTAGTGTGTATTTGTGTGTAATTGTGTATGTATGAATAAAATTTGTGCATGCATAGACTTCGGAGAAATTCAAGTTTCCGCTGCGCGAACGTTTGGCCATTAGCTAGTTTTCATATAAAGCGCTTACATAGAGAGCTGTAGATTTTTACATACGTTGTTTTGAATTTGTGCATATTTGTGTACAAAACAGATTTAGAAAAATCGTAGGGCTAAAAAGATAAAAATATAAACGTAAAACACGCTTTTTAGGTAATAGTTCTTAAAGTATGCACTTTGGGGTCTAGATTTTCACGTTTATACAAACCTTGTAAGTGTCTGCAACATATTGCCAAATATCAATGATGTTCCTTTAGTAATTAAAGAGATATAGGACAATTTACCATGACAAAATCACTGTTTACAAAGCAGTCAAATATCACGACATTCTAAAGAAATTGCATGGTAAAATGTATGCCAATAATTAGTGTATTCATTCAACTATTCACATGCAAAATTTCATGTCATTAAATTCAGTAATTAAAGAAAAACAATTAAAATACTGACGAAGCATCGAAAACCTACATAACCCGACCAAGTTCGGATAGCTATAAAAAAGCGGCCGTGCAATATATTTAGGTAACATTCCAAAATTTACAGTATAATACCGGTATTGAATTGGTATAGGTGATAACACAATTGTTTCGATATAATTTATAGGTCATTTATTTTTGTACACCTACTTTTTTAAATGTATTTGACTATGACAAAGTAGGTACTATTTACGTAGTTACTTCATTTAAGTATGCGCTTGAGACTTGAGATATAATCTAAATATATTAATTTAGGCAAATAAAATTCATACAGCTAATTTCTATTGAATATTTCACGGATCCGGAGTCTTACTATAGACCCCTCAGGGAAATTAAATAATTACCACAAGTAAGTATTACCTACTGTTTTTAAATGTTGATTTATTTTTATGTTAGGTAGACTCTCAAACCTAAACAACTGAATAGTCTACTTTATTGATCTGTGATTGTTAATCTGTAATTTTATTATTGGAACTAGAAAATATTAGGTATACTTAGAAATGTTGAGGTTATTTACTGTATTTGCTACTCATTTAAAATATTTCTTGAAAATACCTTTTTATACAAATGTTTTAGTTTATAAGCACTTTTTTAATGTTGATCAAATATAATACGACTGAATAGTCCAGTTATCTGATGTGATTTTAATTTTTATTGAAGCTCGAAATATTATACGTCTTACCCTTATATTCATAATAGTTTATTAAACCTATTTTAGTAAAACACATTTAAGTCTATTGCTGCCGTTGCAAGCGTTTGTTAACGTTATTATAATTACATAATTATGCATTATATGTAATTAAAAATATTTTTGTACACGGATATTTAAATAGAGAAGTAGGTACTTGTTAATTGAAGATTTATTTTTGTCGTAGATAGTGGCGTTATTATAAAAAAAACATTTTTCATTCAAGAAATGCAATTGTTTTATTTTTTCCTAACGCTTGTGTACGCAACTGTGCCATATTAATAAATACTATATTGGAAGGTTAAGAACGTTCTTAAGATATATGGCACGGCCGCTTTTTTATAGCTATCCGAATTTGGTCGGGTTATGTAGGTTTTCGATGCTTCGTCAGTATTTTAATTGTTCTTCTTTAATTACTGAATTTAATGACATGAAATTTTGCATGTGAATAGTTGAATGAATACACTAATTATTAGCATACATTTTACCATGCAATTCCTTTAGAATGTCGTGATATTTG